>JASAND010026559.1:0-73299 GCA_030248195.1 Trissonchulus latispiculum
GAGAGAAGAGAAGAGGAAGGTTCAGCTTTTCACTCACCATTGAAAGTAAAGAATTGGTCCCGCCGGGGATCGAACCACGACCCTTCTGCTCTAGAGTCAGACATGCTAAACCACTACACCACAGGACCATCAGCTGAACTCCCATTGCAGGCTTATCAATCTTTCCTATGCCTACTTCCCTTACAGAATGTACTAATGTGTGTCTCCGAACTCCTGCACAGAATGACCCAACTGCGTCTCAGTAGCTCAGTTGCAGAGAGTTCGAATGACTGCGAAATGCCATGGGTTCGAGTCCCAATGGAGGTCCGAATTTTTCCCACCTTTGTTGGTTTCTTCTTTTTTCATACTTACACAAAACTCATAGGCACATCTCTCTGTATTGTTGAGGATGAAAAATTAGGCAGCAGTCTATCAAACTGCGTAAACCCCCACTTGTTTTCATAAAAGAGGCATATAACGGCGTTTTCAGGTTTGTTTACTCCTATTTTCAGCTTTAAGAAGGGTTCTTTACGGTTTGGAGCGGGTATCCGAAAAGGGTTCATCTAAAAACTGGAATATATCCCCGATTAAGAAACTTCCAATTTTGGGACGTGTTACACAGATAATATAAGCTATTGGGCTTAGCCCCACGGACACAAACAGTTATATAAAATAACAATACTTACCCAAATTTAGACAACGGCAGGTCGCGCCAACTTAACCAATAATATTGTCCTGGGGATGACATAAATATAATTGGTGAGAGTGTGTAGAGAGAATAAAACGTGCACTCACCACCACGAGCAAAACACTGAGCTGAAATTGGAAAGAACTTTGGATGGGGGGCCCAAAGCAGCCCGCCCTAGTGGAAATAGGGTAAAACGGGGTAATAAGGGACAAAAACGCTTCGCATTTTATGAGATTTTATTAAGATACAACTTTAAACAATTGAATCTGCTTTAATACTCAACAAAATTCCATGATTTATACATCAAATGAAAGCTTAATTTGTTCTAAATATATTTGTATCATTCTTATTTTGTTCAACTAAAAATTCCTTTGAATATATCAATAAATTTGCAAAAGATTGATATTTTTAGCAAAATGGGGTTTTTAGGGACATCATCAAGGATAATAAGGGACAGGACTGGGTATTAAGGGACAGCATAGGATTTTGTGTGTCAAGATAGAATTGGCAATACTGCATGCAACTTTCGCCAAGTAAGCAAAAAACAGAATTATTTAAAAATCAGTCTAATGTAGTAAAACTTAGACTAGATGCTATTTGAGACTCAACAACTTCAAAAATTAAAAAACTTTAAAAAT
The DNA here is from genome assembly GCA_030248195.1 of Trissonchulus latispiculum. Lineage (NCBI taxonomy): Eukaryota > Metazoa > Nematoda > Enoplea > Enoplida > Ironidae > Trissonchulus > Trissonchulus latispiculum. Next base: position 1,306 of record JASAND010026559.1, read on the forward strand.
TTAAATTTTTTTTAAAATTTTTAAATTTTTTAAAAGTTCCGTTTTCTTGTAGAACTGAAGATTCTGAACATTTTTTGTCATTGCACTAACCTTTGAAAATGTCTCCTGCCTTCAGTATAGCAGTTTTAAAATTTGAAGATGAAAGAAACCTGCCGCCTTTTATCATTTTAAGCGAAACAGGGATTAAGCACTAATCTTGGTTACACCTTAGCCCCTAACTTTGTAATAGCTCAAAAATTACACATGAGATTAGCTAATGAGCGCTGCCTAACCGTTAATATACACGATATTAGCTTAGAGGCGGCAAGTTTCTTTGATCTCATGACTTTAAAAAGCCTGTACAGGTCGAAGGGAATATTTTCAACAGGTGGTTCAAGAAGGAAAAATGTTCAGCATTTCCGAAAATATCGAAGGCAACCAAAAAATTACTATTTAACGCTGTCCCTTAATACCCGGAATTGTCCCTACTTATCCCCCCGGTGTCCCTTAATAGCCGAAACTGCTGTCCCTTTATTATCTGGAAAAGGACATCTTGCAAAGTTGGCCAAAAAACCAGGAAAAACAAAATTCTCAAAAAAGAGCGACGCTACAATATTCTACACATTTTGCACTTTTAAATGATGCCAGGGTTGCAGTATAAATCGCAAAAATGAGTACAGTTGCACAAATTAAAATTTTCGAAATTTGGAAAAACGGGACGCTCTGAGAAAGAAGAAAACGACCGCTTTTAAATAATTATTTGTATCTTTTGCTTAGATAGCATTTATCTCGAGGTCGAGACGTCATTCGACAGAGGGGGAAACAGGGCTTTTATCTAATACCTAATTAGAAGTACTTAGTTGACCTATGTCGTTTGACCGAGACAAAAACCAAAACTTTGTCCCTTATTACCAGGTGTTCCTTATTACCCCGTTTTACCCTACCCCCTCCCCCAATGATGTAGCTTCTATAGGGGAACTCACCCATCCAATGGGCACATAATGTTATGGAGCTGCGTAAGCGTAACTGCTAAACATTTCGTAACGTAATGTTTAGCGTAATGTAATGTTTAAAACGTAACTGCAACCCATAATGATGTCATAATTGGCCAAGTGAGTAGCAGACTAGGTACAGCCATCATAAACTGAAAGGCTGATCATGTGCCACCTCGATACGCTTGCTAGGTGGCGGGTGGTAAAAGCATATATTAATGATTGAACGTGTGTCGCTCAGCAAAAGAAGCTGAACTTCTTTAACCTTTTTGAGAAAATATTGCCAATTTTAGAAATCTTTTGAACATTGCAACATGCGTTTAGGATATCCATTGGTAGCTGCTGATAGGAGGAAGAACGTTTTTTTAATGAAATGGGTCTAAAACGCTGTCTGCGCAACAGCGATGGAACAGGGTCACCGGGTCAGCTGGGATCACTTTTGGGACCGGACTCTAATAAATAAGTATAAAAGAGATTGCTTCTGTACAACGTTAAGACAAAACTCAAAACTGAAGGGGAGAAGATGGCGGGCGATCTACTCCCAAGCAAAACCTGCTAGGTGTACCTAATCATGAATCTATCAGAGAAAACCTGGACTACATGACACATCAGTTATAATTACAGAATAGCAAGCAAAATAATGCTAACAATTGAGGAACTGTTGAAATGTCGACTTTGATTGACTTTCGCACCTTGCATTCAATTTTATATGTTTGTTTCAGGAGGATAACAATGTAGCGATCGATGGCCAAAAAAATATGAAGCGTAATGGTGACTCAGGAGTGCAGTATATGGCTGCACAGGGAAGGAGATGATTGCTGTTTCGAGTCGATTTACGTTTACAATTTACAATTACGTTCACAAAAAATTAGCATTTAGTAAAATTAGTTGTTCTTGTCTTTGAATAAAGTTTTTCTTTAAAGTAGTATATAATTCATTTTGGGTACATATTGCTACAGTTGACTAGAATCATGTTGACAGTTGACAAAAATTTAAAATTCAAAGACATACACCACTTGTGGTATTCCTGTTTAAAAACTGATACGCAATTTCAGAGCTTTTGTGGGATTAAACGTGAATGTCGGAAAGCTGGCAACTGTAAATACCTAGACAACAAGTAGCGAAAGCGTCATCTAAAACCTCACTACAGTTTGGGGTCGAAATTCAAACTTGTAAGGTGGTGATTCCTTTTGGGCACATGTTGTTGGTAGGCGGCGTAAATCAAGATGAAATTTGAGGAAACTTTGCAAAATACGTTCTTTTAGCGTTCTAACACCCTCCGCGCAATCCCGATTAAAAATTCGAGATTTCCGGTTAGGGCGATTTTTCCCAATTTCTGAAAGTTTGGCAGTAGCTATATAGTTATGACTATATTCATTCGAAAGATCTCGTTGAGCTTCATATTTTTTGCTTTTGAAGCAATGTTCTAGCTTTTCTTTACCTTGAGATATAGCCGATTTACTTGTTTTGGCGTCGAAAACTTGTCATTTTTGCAGAAATCAAATAATCCATCATTTCTCAAACTGTGCAAGCCGTAAGATCAAACTAAGGGCGTCGATCTGAAGGTCTCATAGGAGCAAATTATCCGACGCATGATCGTTCCTCCAACAGCTATCCCGTAGGCTGCTATCATAAAAATGTAGTTTTTGCAAAAACACGACCAGTTTTTTTCCAAAGATTGTTGAGCACTCACCATGCAAGCTGGAGGGCTGCTACTTAATAAATGTGTTCTGCACAAATATACCCAGGGACGTTTTTTTAGTTGCCCCGATTACTGCTTTCTAGCTACAGTAATCGCATGACAAATTTGGAAAAAGTAGGCGAAGTTACACGATTAAATCGACTCAGAACAACAGATGAGGCACCTGATCCCGAGGACAATGCAGCGAAAGATTCATTTTTGAATGTGGAGAGGGAACCTAATGACGAAAACCAACGAAAGGAAGACGGACCTAGCTCATCCTCACGTCGAATTTGTATAAGGTGCTGGTTTCCTTTCGGGTATTTTTTACTCCTACGGCTTTAATCCTTTACGCAAAGGGCTAAAACCTACGAAATAACCTATTTCCGTGCTCTTTAACATTTTAGGACCAGTCCCGTATTCGTAGGCCAAAAGATAAGAAAGTTTTGGTTTTTGCCTTAAGCTCCCAGTAGGTCGACAAGACACGGGATTGGTTGGTATGGCTGGAAAGAGGACTTGAAAATGAACATTTTGCTCTTACAAGCTTTGAGCTATCTCCAGTGGTTAAGTCAGTATAAGCAAAAAACTGTTTTTAGGGTCAAAAAATGGCCATTTTCGAGGAAATCAGTTTTTTCAAAATTACCGCCACATGCTTAGGACAAAACTAGCTTAGTTATACTCAATCGATACATCGTCCAAATGCACATTTTATGAATGCCTATTATTGCTTTCAGCTAGAGATTTGGCCAAAAAACCATTTTGGCAAAACTGCGATTATTTTGTTTCGAACATCGATTTCTCAAAAACTACTCGACAGATTCCGGAGATTTTTGGCAAAATCGAAATTCGCACTTCTGCGGAGGGACGTTTTTCTTGGCTTGGGCTAAAACGTATCGAGTAGCAAGAAAACTCAATGCGAAGTTGCGAAATTTCGTGTTACTGTGCATTTGGCCGATTTCTCGACCGTTAAGACCTGCTGAGCCAAATCCAAAAAACGTCCCTCGGCCCATATGTCCTTCATATCATGGCACAAAAAGAACTTTTGGCCGATTCTTCAGTTTTGAAAAATCGATGTTCAAAAACTTATTGTCTATATACATCCTGTTAGATGTCAGCTTGTCAGAAAATTTCTACTATTTTTTTGCTAATTTTGCGAGTTCTGTAAGCTCATGTGAATATCCAGATAATAAGCTTTAAAACGATGTATGAAGCTCTTTGCAACTCCCAAAATTGCGAAAGTTATAGCGTTTCAAAAAATCATCACAAAAGCACTGCACAAAAGGAAACCAGCACCTTAAATAAAAAGTTGAAATCTGTGCGGAAACGACGTTCTCATAAAATTCCAGACCCAGATTTCCCTGGAAGGTTTCTTTTTGAGTATGATTCTTCTGAAAGTTTACAGTCAGACCAAAGTCAGTCTGAAACTTCGGAATGTGACAATTTTGAGGAAAATCGTGCTAATTCTATCCATCAGCCAGAAAAGGCACCTAAAAATGACTTCGTGACGAATAATCGGAATTATTATCATTGTGCATTTGTGCGGCTTTTGTGCATCAAGATCAGTATATTTTCGGTGCTCAGACGAAAATTCCACAGGTTCACTCAGCGGTGATAGTAGCATCAGTGGGAGGCGTAAATACTTTGGGTCTTATTGATATGGGCGCTAATATTTCGGTGGTTTCTAAGTAGTTTGTGGAACATCTGAAGCAAAAATGCCCGGAAAGTTTAATTATTGGGGATGGGGCTTGTGAACAAGCTACCGCAGCTAACGGAACGCCTATAAATTTCTCTGGTTCAGTAAAATTTGAACTTTCTTTTCAAGGCTATAGATGGGCTCATGAGTATTTGATAAGTGATTTTTGTCCCTATGACATGCTTTTTGGCATAAATCTTTTTACAATTGGTCAATGCTCATGGGATGCCATTCAGTTTATCATCCCTTATTTAAAGAAGTTCCGTTGCTTGCGCCACCGCAAATTAGCAGTATTTTGCAAACTCTTAGAAAAGCACAGCCATATGTTTCGAATATTTGTCTGCGAGTCGGAACTACTATTCCAACGAATTCTGAGGCATGGGTTTCTATAACTTGTGAGGACAGTTAACCAAAAATTGACCTGTCTGATGATGAGTGGGACCTACCAATTGTACGTACGAAATCATCAATTGTAAATACGAAAATAGCTCCTTGGCCTTCACGGTTTGAAGAATCGCCTAAGCTAGTGCGAAATTCCATGAACATTTTGGAAAAGTACGATTGCTATGTTGTTCCAGGAATTATCTAAAAAGGGGAAAACCCAAGAAATCAAAGCATGGAATTTGAGGGAAGAGCCTATGACTTTACATCCTTTGAATGGTACTAGCCTATGCAGACCACTTAGTTTCAGTAAATAAATCGTCTAGGCAAGGAATCATTTTTACAGTTGAGTGATACGTGGTTTGAAATGGAGTACATATATGAAGATGATCTACATGTACTACTGAAAATACGTACGTAGATCCACCTTCAACGTCTCAAAAAACGCAAAACGCGACTAAGGAACCTACACCAGGAGAATTATGTGAGCAATTTCTCAAAGAAGCTTAATTGGACAAGTTCGAATGTTCGGAGCCAAAGGTGTCTGTACATGTCTTCGCTACGCCAGAAAGTCTCGGAGGATGCAGTACAGGACAACATATCATCGATACCGGAATGGCAGGTCTAGTAACAGTAAAAGCATATTGGATGAACCCTATGAAAAGGGCAGAAATTGAAAAGCACATAAAGCAAATGCTAGAACAAGGAATTTGTGTTCCATCTGATAGTCAATGGCCTTCACCGTGCAAGCTTGTAGGCAAAAACGACGGAACAACCCGATTTGTCACTGTGTAGTGTTTCAGTATATAATATATATGGTTATAATTTTCCTGGCTTATGTACTCGAGCTTATCTCTGATCGTAATGATTCTTGTGTAGAATTTAGTTATAGTAACCGCGTTGTCTAAATCTTTATCAGTTCAGTAAATCTATCAGCTACTACATAGTGGCGCACTATCTTGAACAAAAAGCTCAACTATGGCTGTTAATCGCCTCGAGCTACCGCTGTTCGATGTCTACAGCGACAGCAACTCTCTGCCACAGCGATGGAAAAGATGGATCAAAGGATTATACGTCACTGCTTCCGGCATCCGGAACGCTGCTCAACAAAGAGCTCTGCTTCTCCATAGCGCCGGGGAACAAGTACAAGACATTGTAGAAAATCACCTTGACGATACTGGCAACGATCTGGATGGTCTCATTGAAGCACTAAACAACCACTTCAATGGACAAGTCAACGTACCTTTCGAAAGATACGAATTCAGAAAATGTTCTCAGAATCAGGAAGAATCTATAGATAGCTGGTTCGCTAGATTAAAGAAGAAAGCCTCATCTTGCGAATTTGGAGATTTGGAGAATTCTATCATTCGTGATTAAATCATTGCAGCATGCCGCTCAACCAACCTCAGACGTCGTCTCCTGAGAGAACCGAACATCACTTTGGACAACACGCTGAGGGCCGCCAGAGCCTTAGAAGCGTCAGAATCTCAAGCGAGCCTCATGGAGCAGAAGGCTGAAGAAGAAAATGTTGCCAAACTATCATCTGAGCCACGCCAAATACCACGACGAAAGCCCAGAAATTCGGAGCCTCCATGGGCAAAAGAAGAAAGAATGAAGAATCAGAACGCAACATGTTACCGATGTGGAGAACACGGCCACAGAACATGTCAGAAAGCCATTGGTAAGAACTGCAAGAGCTGTGGCAAGCCCGGACATCTGGCCAAAGCATGCAGATCTACACCTGCCAGCAAAAATCTAACATATCAACTATCCACAACAGATCAAGTCGATAAATCAAAACCCAACGGCAGAATCGACAGTAGTTCCGAGGACGAAGTATGGTTTGTTTCTTCCATTGCTGACAACAAGAAACAAAAAGACGCTTCATGGCCAATAACCGTAGATGCTGCTGATGTTGATAGATTCTGGTGCAACGGTGGACATAATCAGCAAAGACGACTATTTAAAGATTGCACCCTCCAAAGCCTTAAGAACTACACAAGACCGCCTATACTCGTATGCCTCATCTACGCCTCTGCCTGTCCTGGGAAAAGCCTGCTTAACATACACCTACAATGGCAGGAGAGTACGATCCGACACCATGATTGTGGATACTCAGTCAAACCCCATTCTGGGAAGATACAGTGCCATGTCCTTGGACCTTTTAAGAGTTGGCCCTCCAAAGTTACGGGAATCACAGGAGACTCCTGTTCCTGTTGTCAACGCAGTAAAGCTACGGCCACAGGTCCTACAGCTGGCACACTGGTCATTCTGGTCATCAGGGAATAGGCAAGACAAAAGGGCGACTTCAAAACAAGGTGTGGTGGCCGGGGATGTCGGCTGAAGCTGAATCTATGGTCAGGAGCTGTCTTCCTTGCAGTGCTACAGACCCAGCGGGTGCAGTGAAACCTACACCTATTCAGCCCACTAAACTCCCAAAGGGACCATGGTTGAAATTGGGAATAGACATAGTTGGTCCCTTCCCCAACGGCTACAGCCTCCTGACAGTCGTTGACTACTATTCTCGGTATCCAGAAATCGTGGCCGTCAAGAACACGACTTCAGGGAATTTGATAAAGAAGTTGAATGGCATCTTTAATCGATTTGGCTGTCCAGAGGAATTGGTTACTGACAATGGACCTAACTTTGTTTCGCTGGAGTTTGAAGAATTCCTGAAGGCACGCAACATTAAACACCATGCAACAACCCCTTACTGGCCTCAAGCCAATGGCCAGGTAGAAAGATTGAACAGGAGCATCAACAAATGTCTCCGAATAGCAAAGCTACAGGGGGTGAATTGGAAAGAAGCAATATCGCAGTGGTTACAGGCCTACAGGAATACTCCTCACTCCACTACTACCGCCACGCCGAGTGAGCTCCTGTTTGGGAGACGGACGCGCGACACAATTCCAGAACATACATCCCACTTGCAACAGCCTATAAAGAATCCCACAAAGAAAGATTCCTCTAATAAACTAAAAGCCAGCTCATACGCCAACAAAAGAAGGGGCGTGGAGCACCACAAGCTGAAGCATGGTGACATGGTGCTACAGATGGGGAAGAAGATAAATAAACTATCGCCTAAGTATGACCCTCAACCATTGAAAGTTATCCATCCGGGCCAAACATCTATCCTCTTATACAACGAATCCTCGGAAATGATGTTCAGAAGACACCCTTCCAAACTGAAACTTATTCGCAAACCAAACAAAATGATGTTCAGAAGACACCCTTCCAAACTGAAACTTATTCGCAAACAAAATTATAAATAAATCCTTTTAAACATTTGGGGGAGAAGATGTAGTGTTTCAGTATATACATATATATGGTTATAATTTTCCTGTCTTATGTACTCGTGCTTATCTCTGATCGTAATGATTCTTGTGTAGAATTTAGTTATAGTAACCGCGTTGTCTAAATCTTTATCAGTTCAGTAAATCTATCAGCTACTACATAGTGGCGCACTATCTTGAACAAAAAGCTCAACTATGGCTGTTAATCGCCTCGAGCTTTCGCCTATACCGCTGTTCGATGTCTACAGCGACAGCAACTCTCTGCCACAGCGATGGAAAAGACGGATCAAAGGATTCAACGTATACGTCACTGCTTCCGGCATCCGGAACGCTGCTCAACAAAGAGCTCTGCTTCTCCATAGCGCCGGGGAACAAGTACAAGACATTGTAGAAAATCACCTTGACGATACTGGCAACGATCTGGATGGTCTCATTGAAGCACTAAACAACCACTTCAATTTACAAGTCAACGTACCTTTCGAAAGATACGAATTCAGAAAATGTTCTCAGAATCAGGAAGAATCTATAGATAGCTGGTTCGCTAGATTAAAGAAGAAAGCCTCATCTTGCGAATTTGGAGATTTGGAGAATTCTATCATTCGTGATTAAATCATTGCAGCATGCCGCTCAACCAACCTCAGACGTCGTCTCCTGAGAGAACCGAACATCACTTTGGACAACACGCTGAGGGCCGCCAGAGGCTTAGAAGCGTCAGAATCTCAAGCGAGCGTCATGGAGCAGAAGGTCAGTTCAGTAAATCTATCAGCTACTACACACTGATTATCGTCAGTTGAATAAAATAACAAGAAAAGACCGCTATCCTTTATCAAAAATCGACGAAATTCTAGATATGTTCAGTAAAGGAAAATTTTTCAACTTTGTATTTAAACAGCGGTTATTGGCAAATCGAGATGTTCCAACCTCATAAGGAAAAGACCGCATTAATTTCACATATGGGCTTGTTTCATTTCGATGCCATGGTCATGCCTTTCGGTTTGACAAATGCCCCTGCGACGTCTCTAAAGAATTTTCACAGAATTGCCTGTTCATATTGACGAATTGTGAATTCCTTCTAACGATGAATCTCACTATCTAAAAATGCTAGAAGTGGTTTTTCAAAAGCTGTCAGATCATGGTTTACGTTTAAAAATGAAAAAGTGAGCGTTTTTGCGCAAAAAGGTGGAATATTTGGGATATTTTATCTGCGAAAAGGGCATTGAAACAGATCCGCGTAAAGCGACTGCGGTTCAAAATTTTCCAGTACCTACTACCATTAAACAACTACGTGGTTTTTTAGGTATGGCAGGTTATTATCGGAGATTTATATGTAACTTTAGTGCTATTGCGCACCAATGAATGTTTTGTTGAAAAAGGACGAAGGTTTTCATTGGAACGATCAATGTCAAAAAGCTTTTGAAATTCTAAAGCAGGCTTTAGTAAATGCACCAGTTCTTGCATACCCAAACTGGGATGAGCTTTTTATTTTAACAACCGACGCTAGTGTCGTGGGTCTCGGTGCAGTTTTGGAACAAGACCAACCTGGGGAGAAAAGGCCTAAACTTATTGCTTATGCTAGTCGATCTTTAGTTGGTGCAGCAAAACGCTAGAAAATTGTGGAATTAGAGGGTCTTGCTGTTGTTTGGTCATGTAAATATTTTCAGCATTATCTACGCCATAGAAAATTTAGCTTGTATACTGACAATGAAGCCCTAAGGTATATTTTGTAAACGCCAGAAATCAAGGCTATAACTAGAATGCAAAATGGGCTATTGTTCTGAATTCAGTTTTAGAACTGAACATCGAAACGGGCGTAGATAATCCTGTTGCAGATTGGTTGTCTCGTAACCCTCAAACTTCCTTCGTTGAAACCAACGACCGGAGCGACGAAGGTGAATGTAAATCTGTTGTTGCTAAAAACTGCTTTTCAGTACGCATCTGATGAATTTAATGTAACGGATGATATGTTCCCGCCAGTTTGTGTTATTGAAAAATACTCTGACGACGAATGGGCACAGGCTCTTAAAGTTGACGCTGGTTTTGGTTCTTTTATTACCTATCTTAAAAAACGCACCTTGCCACAAGATGATTTAACATGGACTTTGATAAGTAGTTAAGATGACTTTGAATATGAAAACCGTATCTTGTATAGGTGGCGTACTGATGTTAACGCCAAGAGAAAAAGGTTCAGGACGTTTAACATGTGTTCCTAGAAAATTTCGAGATTATATTTTGGAACAGTATCAGTCTGCTATTGATACTGGTGGTTATCAGGGTATCCCTCAAACTCATTATAAAGTTGCGACTAGATACTATTGGCCTACCTTATTTACTGATGTAAAGATGTACGCACATAATTATATTGTCAGTGCTAAGTTTTCAATAAACCTGAGGAACCCTCAAGCTCCGAAGAAAATTTGTCCGCCAGTTTCGAAACCTTTTGAAAGAATTAATGCCGACATTATGCATTTTCCTACAAGCAAAAAGCAGAATGTTTGTGTTTTGGTAATTATTGGTCAACTTACCAGTTGGGCAGAAGCATGGTCCCTAAGGAACGAAAAGGCTGAAACTTTAATACGTATCATTTTGAATGAATTTATTTTACGATACGGAGTAGTATTTACGAAAGTTCGACCATAAAGATAACACTACATAAAAATAAAATAAATAAATTAAATCATGAAATCATAAAATATACATTTTCCAGAGCTATATCATAAACGCTATTCGAGCGCTACACCATAAAATAGATTTTCGCATCCGAAAACACAATTACGAGACGAGACACTCCAGTAAATGAACAAATAGCGATATTAAACGCTTTTAAGAGATTTCAAAGGGAATTTTAAAGCTTCATAAAACAGAATTGGGAATTGGAGGAGAAGTAGTAGCGCCTTCCGCTACTGCCTATACTACACTTGTACAGTGTGACACTACGGGTTCTCTATGCATCAATCTCGGTCACGCTTCGGCTGAGATCCAGACGTTCTGTTCTGGCGTCCAGTTTCTAGTCTTGTAGTAGTACCAGGTGAATTATCCACACGTCCACGGCGTTTATGAATAAACAGACCCATAATTGCGGCTCTCATTTCCGGATTTTTGACCGTGTATATTATGATATTATTTGCAGAATTTAGATTTTGCATTGAAAATAAATACGGCCCAAGTGAAGAAAACACAGCGTTACTGGACACGTTAGAAGCAAGATTTAGTATACAAGGTATCGTGTATAGGACGAAGGTAAATCCAATAACAATTGCCAACGTTTTGGTTACTTTCAATTGTCTCTGCTTAAAGGCTTCCAGTTGAACTGTTAGGGACTCCGCCTGAACGTGACGAAATCGAATTAATGCGATGACATAAATAAGAACACACAGAACTGCTCCACAGGTTACATAACCAAAATGGATCCAATTATGAGTATGCGACATGGCTCTTGAAGTATAGCAAAATTTTTTCAAACTTTTCGGCTGAGGACCGAAATAATTATCCATTACATTCCAAAACAGCAGTGCCAAACATAGGGCGAAGCCAGCAATCACAAATTTGATATACTGATTCATTTTCAGTTTGTAGTAACCCTTGATGGACATACAGGCATACAGTCTGTCAAGTGAAATGATAACAAGCATCGTAGGTACTGTATATGCACTGTAGATAAATAACTGTACAAACGGCAGTCTCATACACTCCCACGGTGTCAGAAGTTCCTCAGTCTGACCGGTGGCAACTAGATATAGTCTCCAGCACGCAACAACCACCAGAGACAAACCTAAAAGACTGTCAGCCACAGCCAAGCCACAAGGAAACACATACTCTTTACGCCGCAATGATCTGGTAACTGCGACAGCACAGAGTATCGTTAGATTGCTCGATAACTGCAACACTCCCTCTGTAAAGTAGATGATAAATGACACAAGGGCCTGGTGCATGTCCGGAGCAGAAGATACGTTGCTTTGGTTGGATTGGATTGACGGACCAGACATGATAAAATGAGAATCGCAGATTCTTATTATATAGTGTTTCTTTTTAAATTAAGCTGACTGAATCAGCTATTAACAAAATTGCTAAAGCAAAATGCTACAGACGAATAATATACATATATAACAACATCACCTATTTAGAACATTATATAGTGTTCAAAAAATTATTAAGTCAAACCAACCACCGTTCCAAGGATTAGAAATTTGGCAAAACTCAGACAAGGAACTCGTGTCAGAATCAACTCACGGAATTTCTACTCTACAGGAAAGTACCGCTATACTCCAGGGATTTTTTACAAATGCTATAAACTGATATTATATTGAATAATGAATGAATATGGATGCTTTGATGTCGGCATGCTATACTAATAGAGCTTAATTACTAGGAGATATTACTACGAAGCTATTAGAGATCAAAACCTACACCGAGAGTTTGGGCTTTTTGCTGCATTTACTTGCATAAACTGGGCAGGTCCACACTTGAGCTCGTTTTGCTTACGAGGATAGCCAACGAACCAGATTGTAGAAACCGTATCCTCATTGTGGCAAACGCGGAAAAACAAACACAAAAAATATAGATTCACAAAGGTGAATGTGGTGCGGTTTTGGATTACTTACTTAACTCGATAAAGAATACTCTCTTTCGGTTTGTTGAATGGGAGGAGTCAGGCTGGTCTCAGTTTGAAGTGGAAACGCCAGAAGAGGATCAAGCTAATGCTAAAAAATTGACTAGTTGAATGAAACCTTATACCTAAACTGAAGACATGCATTTTGAATAAACAGGACTACATTTTTCGCAAGTCATTTTTCAGTCAGTTCACGGTTGCTTAACACTGAAGTTCCTGATTGGAGAACGATGACGCGTTAAATTGTACCTGTGCAAACCAGCTTTTTTCTTCGAAAACTCACAAAATAGTCCTAATTGTGAGTGGATAATCAGCCTATTTTAACATTTTTGAAGATAAGCTTCAAAGGCTGAGAACAATTTTTGTAGATGAATCTGAATCATAAAGTTGACAATATAAAGCTATCACTGACAACTGTACTGAAATGTTTTCCTCGTTGCTTCAGTTGTTGTTTTGCAAACAAATACTTGTTGATTACCATGATGACAAAATATCGGCCTAATTGCTACTATTGGTAGGGATGATGAATCAGGTAAATTCCAGCCAAGATTATATAACGTACAGACTGTTTGATCATATAAAGGAAGAGAACCCGACATGGAAATAAATAAATAAATATTCAGTTCTGCAGATTATTCATTTTGGAAAATTAAGGTAGCGTCAGATTGTGCCCCAGATATGTAATATTGTAATCTACATAATATGGCGTAAAGAAATTTTTTGAAGCATGATATATACTTTAAAGGCTAAATTTAATAAAGCTACAGAAGCTGCACATTCACAAATTTTAACTATTACTGAATATAAAGACACTCAGCTCTTCCTTATAGACTAAGAGTCTTCTAGATTCTGGACACATTGAGGTAGAAATCTCAGTCCCGCATAGTGTGGTTAACCGTGTGTTTATATGCGAATCGCGAATGAACTAAAATAAATCTGATTGGACGCAAGTAGCTGGTACGGGACTATCGTAACAAAATTCATTTTATGTAGTGCATTCATACATAAACAGAAGTGCACGCTAAGTGGAGGTGTTTTTATACATGTATTTTTGACATGAGGTTAGCGGTTAGCCGTTAGCTAAAAATCCGTTTTTAAAACTCATATAAACACGTCATGTTGAACAAGTTGAAACGGTACCATTACTGAGATTTCGACCTTAATGTGTCGAGCATATCGCGATGCGAGCTTAGTCAATTAAGAAAAACAGACTGTCCTATTTTTCCTATTGGTCAAAGAATCTTGGCTATATAGACAATCAGGTCGCTGACTCTTACTTTGTCGATTGCTCTGTTACAGCTGCTGTCATTTCACAACTCTTGTTCGATTGCTGTAGCCGAAAGAAAACTGACTACTGAATTAAAATGTTGCAGCTATGAGGAATCAATTAAGACAGTCTCAAATCAGTACAACGATTACTACAATGTTGGCCTGGCTATCTTCTAACAAACAATAGCCAGTTATCAGTTGCTGCAGCCAACATTCTCATAAACTGTACAATTCTACTAAACACTAAATTTATAAGCAGGGTTTATTTAAAATTCGGTACAATCGAGCCATTACAATTGTCTTCTTCGCAATAACACCTGTACGAATTGTCTTCGTTGACTGTACACTGCAGTCGCAATGCCGACGCCTGGCCGTTTCTTGGATTTTCACAGTATCGTATCACCAGCTTTAGAGCTAAAATAAAGAAAACAACACTTTGGTCATGTAAATCTAAATATATGATCTAAAGTTTAATCTTACAGTCTGTACTCAAAATTACTAAAAACGTTTAGCCCTCTTCTGTCCCGATAATGAACCCCCCAGAAGCCCTTCACTATGGGCAACGTTTTAAATTTCCACGATGAGAAATTTGAGCCACCGAACTTATCAATGACAGTCGGTTTAGAAGTCTGGTCACAGGAACTTGCCATTTCGTTCATTCAATGAGTAAAGGCAAGAGTACGTAATACATAAGAGTATGACAGCAGGCATACTATATGTATTGTAAGCGTGACACATCCTCTGCACGCTAACGGCTGACCCCCTCCGCAAATTGTACCCTTCACTTCAAAAAATTTCGCCGCTATGCATGTGTTCTAAAGCTCGAAACAGACACAAAACTCGCGCACGTAGTGCTTGTGTTTTCGAGCTTTAGCACACAAGCATAGAGCGAGTGAGCGTACCCCCGTTTCGACTGAGTACCAATTTGCGGGGGGGGGTCACTGGTGTACAATTTGCGGGGGGGGTCAGCCGTTAGCGTGCAGAGGATGTGTCAAGCTGATAATACATAGAGTCTGCCAGCTGTCATACTCTTATGTATTATGCACTCTTGGTAAAGGTAAAAAGGGGCTAGGCCCACAAGAGTTGTTTAGCCCATTAGCCCTGAACAAATCTATCAGCAGCTTACTGGTTAGTCAAAACTATACTGCTTATACTTTGATACTACAATTGCACGACTGCTACAGATCTGCGACGTGATCTTAGCAGATTGCTTTACATAGGTTTTGCAAAATATACCTAACATTTACATCAACCATATACGCACAACGGACAAGGTAGAAACTTTTTGACATCGTGACTTCAGAATGATCTAGTCCTCGTATGATGAGTACAGTGCTAGCAGTTACCGGTTGTCCATTTTCTATCCCACCAAGCAACAACACAAACCAATGATGCAAAGGCAGGTCCCGTTTCTTACTTTTCATCCAGTAGAATCGCTTGACGCAAGTCGAGTTACAGCTCACAACTGGCATACTGATAACGGAATTGTCTTCGTTGCATCGATCGTCGAAAGCTTTGATAACAATATTTCTTGTGATAAAAGGCTCAAAGTAAACTGAGGCGCAGCTATAGCAGTTGAATGTTTTCGCTTTCACAGAAAGTAACAGCAGAATAGTAAATAGACAGAAATATTCAGCTATAAATTCACGAAAACTCATTTATTTTGACGGTAACACAGGTGAAGAACATTCATAAATCAGATGCAAAGTTTTGTGTTGAGAACTGGACTACAAAAGTGAAACAGCTTGAAACTGTAATCAGTTTTAGCACTCATTCCAAGTTTAGAGGACTTGTTTTAGCGGCACAAAAAACCGCCAGGTGGTTTTTTCCATGAGTCTATTTTCTGACAGGTGGTTTTACAACTAACTGCAGGAGAATGAGTCAATGATTACACAAAATTGTAGGTCTAATCCCATCCAGCAGAACTCCAATCGTCCATTTCCCTGTTAATTTGTAACTAATTTTTGAATGATAAAAACAAACAGAAAACATGAACTGTTCTTAGCCTGGCGTGGACTAACTATGTATGCACACAGGTATAGGTAACTAGAAATGAAAAATTTGAGGGATCAAATAAACAGCCTTTTAAATTTTTAAGGTTTTTAAGGGGGTACACCAAGGGGAAAACCAATACATATTGGTCTTGCCGAAACATTCGACGCATTGTACAGTACATATAAAGGGATTCTGAAGTCTGTTTTTCGCTTTCCAGCTTTTTGTTGGTTCAGTATAAGCAAGAGTACATAATGTAAGAGCATGACAAGCATCACACTCTATGCAATGAATGAAGGAAACAACTAAGCTATGCGCGCTAACGGCTGACCCCCCACAAATTGACCCCTTCTCACAACCGAACCGTCTCCGTCTGTAGAAGTAATCTGCAAGCTTTCTTGTGTAATCAAGCAGCTGTATAACTGTTAAATCGTTAATGTAACTTTGTTATATATGTTCCTCTTAACAATTTGGTTTCAACTTTTAAATATTTTGGATTTAAATGTTTTGGAAACTACAAGTAATGTATATACTCCTTTGGAGGCACTGTAGTTTTGTCTAAAATAAGAATCCTTATCTCCAGTATGATCTCAATTCTCAGAACGTTTTGCTAAAGCGTTTTGCTGTTTTCAGGGTCAGAAGTAGAGGTTGGAACCGGAAACGGAGCAGATGCTGTCTTTTTTAGCTAGTGACTAATGCTGAAACTGAACAAATCAAGCCCCTGAAAGGGAAATATGGTTAACGCTCGTATGCACCAAATAAGATTAAAGTTAAGGTTAACACCGAGTTAACCCTGAGTGCAGCAGGTTACAGAACACCGAGTTAACCTTATGGTTAAAGTTAACCGTAACCCTCTGCACCAACGCTTTTCAGCTCAGTGTTACGAAACCTAAAGGTTAACACCGAGTTAACTTTTAATAGAGGGTTAGCCAATCCGTAGGGAGCCAGAAACAGTTTCCATCCAATCGGGAAGCGGTTATAGCCATCCATTTAACTCGGTGTTATCGTCTGGAGAATGAGGTTAACAGAAACTTTCTTTTATATACTGGACTTGATACAATGAGATACAATGATCTGGAAGGGCACTGTAAATTTAATGCCACATAAACCATACCTCAATGTCCTTTCTGAATGGAACCTTCGTTTCAAGAGTCATCATAGCTGTCGAAGGGGTCCAAGCAATTTTTGAGGAATTGAGAAATTTCTGGAAGCTTTTTCCGAATCGTTCTAAGGTCACTCATTAATTCAATAGTCACTTATTTCATCTTAGAATTTAATTCAGCAATAAAAATAATAGTAATATCCTTAGAAATTAGTGGCGCTATAAGGGTTAACCCTACTCCCGCGGAGGGTTAACTTTTTGGTGTTTAACACCGAGTTAACCTTAAGGTTAACACCGAGTTACGTTAACCTAGTTTGGTGCAACGGTCTAACTTAGTCAAGTTTCTAGAATCTGGACATGGGGGATGATCAAGATCAGCAAGGTGGAGAGCCGGAACAACTAAAGTGATCGAACCACAACGATCTATTATGTTCATCGAAGTACGATGAACGCCAAAGAGATACCTAGCTAACCACTAGCTTACTTTTACGCCGACACGAACAAAATTAGTTGTACAAACAGTGCAGCGTAAATGAATCAGGTTTCATAAAGAATACTGGCTGGGTTTACATTCATTAGCGAGAATTGCTTTAGTGAGAATTTCTTTAGTGAGAATTTACTTTAGAGAGAAAACTCTAATTTGTAATTTTGCGTTCGAGAGGATTTGCTCTAGAGAGAATTGCTTTAGTGAGAAAAGCTTCAGTTGATGAAATCTATGAATCAGACCCCCTCACCCCGCCCCTTTACATGTACGGGGTATCGTGGATCGTGCAAGTATAGTAACACTGATCCCGTTCCCCCGTTTGGACCACGTACATAGTGTTTGAGACCGGCCGGCCTAAGCCTCAAACGCATCAGACGACTTTTGCTCACCGGCCGGCCGGCCGCCGGCTGGTTTGCAAATCACCAATCAGAAGTTTACAAAATAGAGCAACTAGGCTTAAAATGAACTCCAAATCTAGTTATGCTAATTTTCTATGCTATGCTGTGCTATTTTTCTAAAATAACAACCGAAAGTAAATATCTTAGCAGTTATAATAACAGCACAGCAAACTGTTCTAGGCCGGTAGCCGGCCGGCCGGCCGGCCTACGGGCTCACTGGCCGCCGGCCGGCCGGCGGCTCACCGGCCGATGGATTCGGCCGGACCGGCCGGCCTCAAACACTACACGTACTATAAGGGCGGGGTCAAGGGGGGCCTGATTTAGGTAGGCGGTCAGCCGATAGCGTGCAGAGGCTGTAGCATTCTTGTAATGCATAGCTTATGACGCTTGTCATACTCTTCTCTTATGTATTATGTACTCTTGCTATTATCAAATATCATAAAGTAAAATTAATAAAGAAATTAAATAAACTAAAATAATTATTGAAGCGAATAAATAATAAACTATTTTTGCTTCCATAGATAAAAAGTTATAAGTTTAGTATATGGACGCGAAGTTTTCGGTTCCGCTTAAGCCGAGGCAAATGCCTATTAATGAACTTCATCAAAATATATACCTGCGTTCAGCTAGGGGTTTTTGAGATTGTACTGGTTTTCACACACATTTTATTGAAAAACTTATTAATTTACAAATTTCAAATCGACGTAAGTTTTGTAGTCATATCTTTTGTATTTTCTGAAAGCTAGAATATAATTGGAGGAGTTTGAAGTAAGCTAGAAAATCATAAATAAGTGCAACAGTTTGTGAACGCTCGGAGGGCCGGACCTACCTTAATGCTTCGCCGTCGTTTAGCTTCCGCGCGTTTACTCTTATACATGGTTTTACAGTTTACATTTCCATACATTTGGTAATGTTACGATTAGTGTTGGAAAATAAGAAAATTTTGCGGGCCGGGCCGGCCCGCGGGCCGATGTGATCCTACGGGCCGGGCCGCGGGCCGAACCGGCCCGGCCCGAGCCCGGCCCGCAGCCCGCGGCCCGCCACCGGCCCGCGGGCCGGTGGCGGGCCGAGCCACGTGGGCCGGCCCGGGGCCGCAAATTTCTACGGGCCGAACGGCCCGACGTCGCAAAAAACGGCCCGAACTGTTAGGTAAATTAATTTCAACTTGTTTTACGTCTAATTTCAACTTATTTTACGGCTATTTTATGTCTTCCATTTTTCACAAACAACAAATAGCCATAGCAAGTGGCCACTGGTCAGCCGATTGTGTTTGGTAAATATACGTAACTTACGATCATAATACAAAAATAGAAAAGGTATCAGTGTTGGAATCAAAATCTTTTCAATGCTTATGTGAAGTCCAAAAGGTTAACAGTAGAACACTCAAAAGTAATTTGGAAAATTGCGAAAAATGATAGTCCAGTTGCTCAATGTTTTCAATCCAATTGATTAGTATATATTGCTTTCTCATTTTGATTGTATAAACCCAGCAAGAACCGACACAAAGTGCTAGTAACATGAAAGTTATCACTTCAAATTTTGTACTGGGAACCAGAAGGTAGAACCGGAACCAGCCTAGAACCGGTTTTGAAAATTGGAACCGACGCCAGCTCTAGCAAGCAACAACATAAGGAACCGTGCCATTTTCTGAAAGTTCACTCGGACTAGTTTAAACTCTAACTGAAAATCTAAAGTACGACTACGGAATTAGGTATGCAGCACACAAAAGTATCAAATTTAAGTGTACATAATGTGTACCTGAGTACCTAAAACAGTGCACCCACAGGATTCATGATTCTTTAGGTGCAAGCCCCCTCTGAAAATTTTAGTTAGTTCAAGGTACATGCCCCCTCAAAATGTATTGAGAACAAGCCAAACCGACAGACCCGACCCTAGGACCTAAGACCCTACGACCTAAGACCCTAGGACCCGAACCTATGATCGGAATAAATAAGCAAACGATTAGAGAGTAACATCGCTTATAAAATTTCATTTCAAACTGGTCTCACTGAATTATTTGTTTCTACGATGAGCCATTTCGAATTACGATACGGTAGCCGGAATTGTAGCACCCTCATAAACCTCATCGAAATATTAGATCACACACATATACATACATCACTCCTCAAACAAAGCAATACTTGCTCCTCAAAACGAGCGATATCTAAGAAAAAATTAACACCTAAATTCTGCCGGCACCTATCCTACTCCAAGAGTTTATAATACCAAGAGTAAGACACTCAGCTCTTCCTAATAAATAAGCTTGCAAGATGCTCGAAACATTAAGGCCAAAATCTCGGGGAGGCTTCTCAGCGTGTAAACATACAGCGCTGACATTTTTTTAAAAACGGGCGTTTTCGACAAATTAAATACTATAACTTGAGCTAAGAAAATCGTAAAGCAATAATTTTATATCATTATGTTGCGTAGAATGAGATCTTTTTAACGATATAAAAATTATATAGTTCGGTTTAGGCAATCCCTCATAAATTCAGCAACAACGTAAGGCATTTCTAGGAAATGATGAAATTCCCTGAATTTTCGTGGCAAGGATGCTTTATTGCCGGATTTGTAAGAGATTACCTAAACCGAACTATATAATTTTTATATCATTAAAAAGATTTCGTTCTACGCAACATAATGATATAAACATTATTTCTGTACGATTTTCCTAGCTCAAGTTATAGTATTTAATTTGTGGAAAACGCCCGTTTTAAAAAATGTCAGCGTTGCATGTTGACATACTGAGAAGCCCCCCCCCGAGGTTTCGGCCTTAATGTTTCGAGCATCTTGCAAGCTTATTCTACAAGAACAAAAAGTGCTCCTTCGTCGCATGTAAAATACATGTGTCTTCGTAGGCAGGTTGTACGTAATCAGAAACTAGCCTGTAAAATACATATGAGTTCCGTAGGGAGGTTGTAAATTAAGGAAAACAAGTTGCAACCGCTTAACATATGAGCCTGTCCTACAACGAGGCTCATATTGGCGTATGTCATAATACGAATAATTTGCAGACATATATATATATATATATATATATTTTACTTTTCATAAATCCATACTGTATAAAGATTTTCATTACAAATTATCCTTCACATAGCTTGTTGATCAGTCATTATAGTGTGTGTGTGCATATGCTCAATACGGTACGCCATGAGGCGCTCTGACTCAGAGCCAAGTGGGAACGCATTCTGCCTGTGTATAATGCGAAAGTGTTTCGAGAATGCATTAGGTGTACCGTGTACCACAGCGTATCGCGAAATATTAGGTGTGCCATAGTATTTCAGGAAACATCAGGTTGCATGTACAGTTCAGCTTGAGCAGTCGTAGTTCACTTCAGTCCATTTCTTCTGGGCCACAACGTCTATTCATTTTTTCCGTAATGAGGATAAAGCCGAGGTTCCTTAATGAAGCTTTATATAATGTGGAATGCACTGTGACGCCAATATGAGCCTCGTTGTAGGACAGGCTCATATGTTAAGCGGTTGCAACTTGTTTTCCTTAATTTACAACCTCCCTACGGAACTCATATGTATTTTACAGGCTAGTTTCTGATTACGTACAACCTGCCTACGAAGACTCATATGTATTTTACATGCGACGAAGGAGCACTTTTTGTTCTTGTTTTCTATTATTTTATATATATATATTCACTAGGGGGGTGCATCAAGGCCTTAATTAAGGTTCATCCCCCTGCATATGCAAACTATTAGCTGAAATTACTACTAGGTAAAATTAGTGAGATTAGTACTAATCAAATCTTATCCAACCGTTTTTTCTTAAATTATGTTTTCGTTAAAACACTTGTTAAATTCCTCTTTGTTGTCTCTTCTTTCTTGTCTTAGAGAGAAAGCTGATAAAGATGGATACATAACTCCTTGAAAATTATAAAAACCCCAAACCACCAGCTGCTGCTCTTTGAATCATCGTTCTACTCAACCTGAACTTAAAGAACTTTGAACAATACTAATGATGAAACTACAATTTAAAGCGATAAATTACATATATACGTATACATGGGCGTAGATAAGGGGGGGCGCCCGGGCGGGCCCCCCCCCCCCCGAAGCACCTTTGCCCCCCTGGAAATTTTGCTAGAGCAAAAATTATTTGAGCTCGCGCGCAGCGCGAGCTTAGCATATTGCGCCAGTTTTGTCGGGAAAAGTAGTCTGAAAAATAGGTTTTGACCTTTAAGTTTTTCAAAAAATCGCTAGCTCGAAGCCAAACTAGAAGAAAACGTCGTGCGAAAGTTACCGGGAATATTTGTTTAAAACGTAATATATATTTCTAAAAATTTTATACTGGGGGCTGAGCCCCTATAGTCCCGCTTGTCTGCATTCTTACTCATACGTATTACGAATTGCTAGCTATGACAAGTATTATGCATTATGTATATATATTGATTATATATTTCATTTCCCTGAAATAAAATTTCCTGTCTTTTGTCTTGCAGATGTGGCAATTGAAAAAATTAACCTGTAATTTATTCCGAAAATGACTAAACCTATAGCTCATAGCTTAACAAAGAAAGTGCTCTAAATTAATTCCTGAGACTCTAGAATTAAAAAATTCTGCAACTTCTGGGGGGCTCCGCCCCCCAGACACCCCCCACGGGTGTTATTCCTTCGCGACATTTGGGTTCGCCACAGCCATTCCACGCGTGCATTATATACTAGCTCATATTATTTGCTGATCTGAAATAAAACAGCAAGAACGTGCTTAGAAAAAAAATTGCTTTCATGTCTAAAATATAAAAAATTCTCAACTTCTGGGGATTCAAAAGCAATTCAGTTCAAAATAAGCTGAAACTTATCAACTTTGATATTAAAGTATTAGTTTCTCTAGCAGTTTTTTTGGTCAAAACCTGAAAAAAGTCAACTTTAATAATTAAGCCGTTTCTGGTGAAAATCAGAAAATTTCTCAAGTTTACTACATAATTAAGAATTAAAGCTTGTGTAGTCGCTTTTGGTGAAAATCTGGAAAAATGAATTTTATTTTGAAAAGTGTTGAAATTTATGAAAGTAGGTCACGGTGAAAGATTGCTGAATTTCGGGGGGGGGGGAGGTTCGGCCCCCGCACCCCCCCCCCCCGACTTGCCAAAGATCCGCCCACCCCGAAGAAAAGACCTATCTACGCCACTGTACGTATATAATGATTTATTTTGTCTAACTGTTGCTTATGCCAATAAATCTTATCTTATCTTATCTTATGTATGCTCCTGAAGGTATGTATAGCTATCTTTCAACAGTAGCAAGCAAGCCAATCACAGCTCGTACCGCACCGCTTACACTCTACAGCCACTTTGGGTACGCAGCTCTATGACAAAAGTTGCTCAGCTCACTTAGGGCTTTCATTTGATACCAAATTTGACCACTTGTGGAAAATTTTAGTTTTGACCCAAAATTACCTAAAGTCCCCACCCCACCCCACCACAGCACTCTACAGCCACTTTGAGCATGCAGTTCTATGACAAAAGTTGCTCCGCTCGCTTAGGGCTTTCATTTGGTACCAAATTTGACCACTTTTGAAAATTTCATTTTTGACCCAATGACCTCCCACCGACCTGACCCTCCAGATGGCAAAGTGGAACCAGCACAGCAAGATGGGTGGGTGGCAAAACGGATGCCAGGAATGAGCTGGGCGCACCAGAAAACCCCTATAGACAATGTTTTGAGAGGCTATGTACAGTTCTATATGGTGTTCCCGGAAGTCGGTACCGACCGGACCCTCCAGATGGCAAAGTGGAACCAGCACAGCAAGATGGGTGGGTCAGACGGCAAAACGGACACCGGGAATGAGCTGGGCGCACCAGAAAACCCCTATAGACAAAGTTTGGAGAGGCTAAGTAAAGCCTGCTATGGACCTCCGGGAAGCGGTTACCGATTTGACCCCTCAGACGGTCAAGTGGAACCAGCCCAACAACTTGGGTTACTCGGGCAGCAAAACTGCTAGCGGGAGTCGATTCTCCGTCCCAAAAAACCTTTGTATGCAAAATTTGGGCAACCCATGTAGCAAAATATGCGAAAAAATTAAGTTCAAAGTTCGACCCAAAATTCACCAACTTTGGCTGGCCAGTACCGAAAAATTACGCACAGAGACGGAAAATCATATAGCATTTGAACGACCCCGATATGTGTACTGTTTAACCATATGGTCAGTATTGGCCCATATATAGCGCAGTCTGACTTATTAAGGCGCCTTTAAAGCATACTTTTTGGCCATTTTAGCGTTTTGGCCGACTTTGGCCCCCAGCCAAAAATTTTTTCCGGCTCCGGGAGGCATAAAAACTAGCTTATTTTCTTATTTTCGATTTGTACTACAAGAATATATATGGGTTTCATAGGCAAAAATTTTTCTATCTGTAGTTATTCAAGCTACAAAACCCCCTTATGAGACATCAAAAGCGAGAAACCGGAAAAAAAGAAAACACACAATTTTCGTAAGCGATTTCTGGCGCAACTTTTTAACGGAAAGTGATACGGGGATGAAACTTGGCAAATATACTAAACTCGACACGTACAATTTTTTGCGCACATAATCTGCGCAGGATCTGCGCAGGAATCTGCGCAGCCTTGTTTTACACGGTCATTCGACCATTTTCACTCATATTATATGATTAGGAAGAGCTGAGTGTCTTACTCTTGGTATTATAAACTCTTGCCTACTCTAATCTGAATTCATGTAAATTAAACTTCATAGGATTTTACTAATTCAATTCAATACAGTTATGTACAGACACAACAGCTATCCTAATATATATTATAATAACAAAGTATATACGTGGTAAACACAGCAAACGCAGAGGCAGTGAAAAACCCAACAGGCACTCTGCCAAATCAAAACCAGAAAAACAGTGCTTCAAAACAAAAATTATTTCGTTTTAAACATAATCGAAACATATTTCCGAAAAGAAAAATTGCAGATTTAATTGATCCGCAAGGAAGCGAAACATTTTTCGCTAATCAACTACATAGATACTCCCCTTTTGTCCTTAGTTGGCTCTTCGTCGACTACCTATGTCACACCTAACATTTCCAGCACAACATTTTCTTCAATAATATAGCAACTACCACAGGCATATAAGATGGTCTTCTAGTCAAACAATTTCTGTGAAGGAAGTCCCATGGCAACACGACGCTTATCTCTAGCCAGAAGTCGTCGTTCACGTTCGTACTCCATCATCTGGTCTAGATGTTCCTTATAGCGACACTCACGATATTCGTGAATAATGTGACTGCAGTAGTAATCTGAAAGAAGGCAGCAAAATTTAAACAAAATGACAATGAACAATGAACCAATACTTCAGGCTTTTCCCGACAGAGCACAGCAGGGGCACGCCGCCCCTAGGATTTGGGCCTTTTCGCCAGAACCCACAGATGACCGGAGAAAGAGGATTTTTACTTTGAGGATAAATTGTCAAAACATTTTCCGGCTTCGCCTGATTTTTAGACATTTTCTAGCTATTTTAAGCTTAAATTTAGGTTAAAAAAGTTTACTTTTACTCTTTTTACAGTAAAAATAGCTGCTTTTAAGCAGTTTTGGCGAAACGTCTTCCCCCCAGAAATCGGTGCCCCCTCAGACCTGGGGGCCCCAGACTCCCTCCAGACAGTTTTGCCGAGGAAAATGCCAGACTATTACGTAATCAATGTCATAAAATAACATTGTCCACGTGTGTTACATTTGAAGAAAGAGCGAAGGCAGGAAAATGGCGAAAACATATCACCAGGAGCAATGTTCTGGCAAAAAGGCTGAAATAGATGGTTGTTTTGCGTGTTTTCAGAGTCGGCCTACGTAATATGGAAGAACTGGTAAAACTATTTTTTTCTGTCAAAAACACTGATTTTAAATTCCTTATAACAGAGTAAGTCTGTTTTCGCATTTTGCCACTACAAACTTAACATTAACAAAATTAACTGTAGCTGTCTCTATTCCATGTATGTATGGCTGACAGTATGTATGGCTGACTGTATGCATTCAGAGCAAGGAACTATTTCGCAACGCTATCGGCTTTTATACACTCCTTTGATCCCTCATCTCCTCAAAACCAACTTTATCGCGTTCTCTGAAACAAATTATGCATAGACGTATGTGCAACCTAAAATAGGTAACACTCAAACTACTCTACTTACATGCAGTAGGCCCATGAGAGTTGCGACATTTATACAATCGTATTAGATCATGAGCACAGTAGTTTCGATCCATAATCGGCAGATTGAACTTATCCATCTCCTCCCAGCTGACCTGAAACATGGCAACAAAAGGAAGGTAAAATAAAAATAAATGAACTATGTGCCCCAGGAATCAGGAATTAGAAAAAATGCACCTCATCCCCCATCCAAAGTAAACTTAGACCCGATATTAATGTTGTGCAGTTGACTTAAAGTGTGAAGCAAATGGAGCTGCTCGGATAAATTAAAAATTCCAACAATTTTAGGTTTTCCAAACGGAACAAAACAATCGTGGCTTCAATTCTGTTTGAAAGACACAGTTCCTGGAATCTTCAGGAACGCTGAACAGGTATCTGAAAAACATTTTTTCGATTAAGCTACTGGGAAAACCCAGACCAAAAACAGCATACTGATTAAAAAGAAAATGAATTCTGGGAGACAGGAGCAAATGTTTTGAAAACTGGCCAGATCTAACTCTAAAACTATCAAAAAAATTTTGACATCCAAAAGTAGGCGCGAAAACTCCTGGAAAACGCCTGCCTGCAGTCACTAAGCCTTAGTGACTGCAGGCAGGCGTTGTTCACTATTTCTAAGATTAATGCTTGAATCCATCATGGATCCGCCTGCTAGCCCGCGTTTAAGTCATTTTCTTGATATAGTCTGACAGACAGATTGAGAATAAATCTCTGACCACATAGATCCTTCACTGGAAGAGAAGAGCACAAATCAGCATTAATAATTTAAATTTTGAAATGATACAACATAACATAACTTTAACTTAAAAAGAAACTAGTTCGTTGTTGACAAACCTTCATCGTTTTCTCCGGGCGGCCATCCGGAAATCCGAGCATAGGATCAAATTTTGAGTACGGATAGGGCCTGTCATCTTCCGGATAATCGTCCGGATTTCTCCACCTGTCATACGTCATATTGTTGCCCATTTTTCAGGGAACACTACTGGCTAGCAGACTGAACCAAAAACTTCACAGAACTGTAAAGGAGAAAATAATAGACGTAAAAGCCAACGGGAATAATAATCAAGTGGGGAGGAAACCCTATATATACCATTCGCGGCACTAGCGTAGCCAGAAAAAAATTTCGGGGGGGCAAGCCAAAAATTTTTCAAACTTAACTGTGGCAGTTAAAAACTGAAGCGCAAGCATTTTATTAAGTTAGCTTATTTTTTGGGCTTTAAATTAGCAGTT
Source organism: Trissonchulus latispiculum (assembly GCA_030248195.1). Classification (NCBI taxonomy): domain Eukaryota; kingdom Metazoa; phylum Nematoda; class Enoplea; order Enoplida; family Ironidae; genus Trissonchulus; species Trissonchulus latispiculum. The sequence continues at coordinate 28,546 of JASAND010026559.1, forward strand.
TTTGAGATATAGAAAATTCAAAATGCCGCCGTTACATGATTTTCGCAACTGACACCAGGTGTGGGGTCTGGGGGGCGGAGTCCCCCAGAAGTTGAAGAATTTTTAAATTTTGCTGCCTGAAATGAATTTTTCTGAGCACATTTTTACTCCTGTAAGGTAAGGTAAGGTATAATTATAAAGGTTAGCATTAGTGATGGGCACTGGATATCCGGATATCCGGATAATTTTTATATCCGGATTATAACATCCGATTTGAGAAAAATATCCGGATATCCAGATATCCGTGTACATTAGTAATGGAAAGAATGAAAGTGTGAGGAGCCGCAGGGCAAAAACAGTTAAACTAACTATACCACTGTTAACGTAAATTATTGTCATATTGCAAACTATTGTCATACGTAACATTTGTATTGTCATAATGTATTACAGTAATACGTAACCTGCTTTTATTCAAATATCCAGTTCAGTAATACGTATATAATTATAATATGTATATATGTCACTCAATTATTTTAACTTAATATTTAATTCAGTATATAATACGTAATCTCGTAACTTGTGTCACGAAATAATTGTACTGTAAACCTACATTTTCACAATGTCATTGTTGTATCGTAACAGTTTATATACGTCACAAAATTATGATGGGCCCTCAGGAAGTACGGTGAACTATTAATATACTGTTTCCTGAACAGTTATATTAACAGTTCACCGGCTGACTGATGGCCTGTCAACTAATTCTCCTCCTTCTATATGAGAACAGAGGCCCATTAAATTTACCCTACAAAAATTAACACAATTTTCATTCTTAAAACCTAATTTCACATTCCTTTAGGGCACTCTGTTTCTCATATAAAAGGAGGACAAATTTCTACAGGGCTGTCTTGTTGTCTGACGAAATAAAGGTGTTAACTGTCTCCGACGACTCGCCTTCAATTTTGGCTAATCTTCAATTTCGGCTAATCTTCAACTTTGGCAGACCAGTAATTCCAGACAAATTACAGTATACTGTCTTGACTAAAGGCAAGACAAAGATTGCAAGTTGGGCTAACCATAAATTTTGGCTAACTAAAGACAATTTGGGCAAACCCTGAATTTTAGTTAAATAACGGCAAATCTATAATCTAGGTAAACCATAATCTAGGTAAATCTTGAGACTAAGTGACTACGTATTAAATTACGTAACGTAAAACAACGTAACCTAACCCGTTACATTTTTGGAGGTTCCACCGAGATCCAATCTTGCCGTGGACTCGGGAAACGCATCTCAACAAGCACCAAGGAAGGGTACGACTCAAGTGACTGGGTTCACGCGAGAGTCAGAAGATCGCGATAAGAAGTCCCCGGAAGTACTTCCAAGTCCTAGGACTGATTTGCAGGTTTCGGAACAGTCTACCCAGACTGATTACCTTGTGGCCCGTGCTCACGAATTCACGGAGAGAATCCAAAAGCTCAGCACTAAAATAGCTGAGTCTACTGACAGACTACAAGAAATACGGCTGTATACCTCATCAATTTCTCCAGGAAGAAACCCACAGATTGTAGCCACACTGAAGACTGAAGATTCTACTTCTGATAGCGAAGACTCTGCAGAAACAACCTTTTCCGGTTTTAATCAGTCTGATATTGAAGAAACCGAGAGAATAATTGCCCGGATGAGTACTCCTCCGCCAGGACAACTGCCGGATTTTAGCCAACTACAAGCAGCCCTGCAAACCCTACCTGGAAGTCTGAAGCAAGCCATGTCAGGGTTCGGTGGCGTCACCAGCCTTCTTGGATTACGGTATTCGGGACAGGCTCGTGAAAGTTGGAAAGAATTTATCGATTCATTCGATATTATCGGGACCGCCAATAATTGGACTCCAGATGAAAAAGCCAGGATGCTGCCTGTTTGCTTGGAGGGACAGGCAAGAGACACTTACGCTGCTCTAGACGCAGCTACGAAAGCCAACTACAGCAGTTTAATTAAGGCGTTAAAAAACGCCTTGGAACCAGCCGAAATGGCTCGGTTTAAGAGTGCCCAATTACATCGGCGCACGCAACAAGTGCATGAGAGAGTTTCTGATTTCGGCGCAAATATCAAGAAACTCGTAAAGGGCGCTTATCCAGCATTTGATGCCGGACATCAAGAACAACTCTGCCTCGAATTTTTCATTTCCGGCCTCCTGCCGCACTATGGTCGCCTAGTAATGGCCAAGGAACCCCAGAATTTTGAAGATGCGTTGAAATATGCCAAACTCATCGAAGCTGGCGAATATTTAACAGCTGGCCTTAGTCCTTCAGGCACTGTACCCGCACAAGCTATGGTAGAGACCGTGTCCACCGGAAGGGCAACTAAGACAGAAGATAAAGACTGGAAAGAAGCATTTAAAGAAATCAACGACAAACTGCAGAAGCTCACAATGGATCACGAGCGTCAAAGTGGTTACGTTCTAGGCTTAATGGAAAGGCCACAAGCACCTCAGGCACCTCGTCAACCGCCCCAGGAACGACGCGAGCCCAATTTTCAGCCTAAAAATGTACGAGGTTGGACTACTGACAGTCGTATTATCTGTCACTACTGCAAAAAGCCAGGACATTTCGTTATCAACTGTCGCAAACGGAAGCGTGACCGAGAGGCACAAGGATCGAACAGTGCTACAGACAACTGGCGCCAAAACCATACCAATCAAGCAAACTGGCGGAATCGGGGTCACAATAGTACAAACCAGTCAACTGGCGTGCCTCGAAACCAAACCAACCAACGTTCCTACGCTATTGCTACGAATATGACAGGGCCGACGGAGGATGAAACAACTACCACAGATATTACCGAATTACAAGAAACCATCAAAATGCTTACCGAACAGAACCAGGAGCTACTAAACAATCAATACTCAGATTTTGTGGGAAGCATAACAGTCCGGCCCACCCCTGTCGACAATCAATGTAATGACACACGCAACTGCGGCGATTATTCCAAAGAACCTGATACGATTGCTGTCACGAACAGCTCTCCAATCTTCGCTATGCCAACTGGGAATACTCCAGTTTCTAAATTTGTAAGAGAGGAATTGCACAAGCGAACGAAGTCACAAACAAAGTCTGGAAATACTCAGCAAGAACCACGACGAACCAATGACAATTCGCCTTTGTCCAACTTCTTCGAAGGCTACTCGCTGAAGTTAGCACTCCTACTCATAGCCATCTGCCTGATAACACCAGTTGCCTCAGTTCGAAGCATTAATGAAATGGCAAGCGGGCCGATGGTGTGCCAAACTGAGCAAGGAAGAGCTCTGTGGCGATTACCGGGACGCCTCCAGTGCAGCTCTACAACAACTCCTGCTCGTAGAGAGCTAGAAGATGTAGAGTTAACCCTCTACAAACGTAACTACGTCAAATATAAGTCAAAAGCATGGAAATGCACTATGGTAAAACAAACCGTACGGACATTCACATACTTTTTCGCAACCCACCACTTAAAAGAGGAAGAAAAACACGATTTGAGAGTGACGGGAACTGAATGCGAATCTATGCGAAGATTCCATCAATGTGATGCTGGACCTCTTACATTACGCGGCGGTCTGTGGCAGACCGACAACGAAGTGAATTACGAATGGTCGGGAGGGGGTATGAACTGTTGCCACTGGCATAGCTACACGGCCACTAATTGCTTCATGTATGAGGCATACGTCTATAAACGACACAGTAGTGAAAGTATGGAATCTACAGCTGGATGGGTAGAACACTGTGATTATAGATCTGGTGGGTGTCAACTTCGAGACGGTAGTTACCTGCTTTGGGAACCAAACCAGGACGAGCGATGTGAATTCCTTGAATGGCAAACACTATCAGGCGAAATGTGGGGAACTAACTGGTTAGCAGACAATGATCAGTTAGCACTCACATTTAAAAGCGGAAAATTTGCGAAAGACTGTGTCGGTCGCACTATTCAGCTCACGGATCAGGGCATCCCTGTGAGACTCAACACTCCAAGTCACAAAACTAAACGATCGGCATCAAACTTCACGACACCGGAACAACTGATGGCTAGACTTCAGAAAACAGAAAATGTAGGGCCTCAACTTAAACAGTGGGCTATTAATAACGGAATCGTAACGACCGACCTCATGGCTTCGTCACTACAGGCACAAGAATTTAAACTTGAAAGGAACCTAAATTTTGCCTTCAGACAGGCAATGAACGCCGCCTGTCGATCTATGGCAACAATCATGGAAGTCCTCAAAGCAGACATGATGGCAAATCCCACGCTTGCGATCAGGGCAATATTAGGCCGAAACGACATCATTGCAAGAGCAGGAGGGAACGTGATATCTACGTGGCCATGTCAAGAAATCGAAGAAGGATTTTATCACTTCCAACCGATGAACGAGACATGTAGCATGGAAATTCCAATCAAATTTTTGCTCAACTCACAAGAATACACTGCCTATCTCGACCCTATTACTAATATTGTGCATAAAAATCCATATCCAGTTGACTGCAGACTGAACAGAGAAATCCCAGTGCAGTTGCATGGGAAAATGTACACTTACCAGAGTGAAACCGGCGATTTAACGCCATTGCTGCACATTCCGGAGCTCAGAGCATTCTCGTGGAATACTACCGAACCCTGGAGCTTTCAACCTACAATTTTCAGTCAAATCGTCATGTATAATTTCTCAGAAATTACCTCGGAAATCAGCCTAAACGAAATTATTGGAGGGTTACAGTATCAACAGAAGATTCTACAGGAACTCAGCGATCGCACCACCCGAAGATCACCAAAACAAGTGGCCCAAGGAGTGGTTACTGGAATAATGAACAAAGGCTTCTTTGGATTTCTTCATGGATTCGCCGTCAGTCCATGGCAGCTATGGGTATTCCTAGTGTGCACCTATGTAACCTTCAGCTTCCTGTTATTACATTGCTGCCCAAATAACATCCGAGATGGTCTTACATTCAATATCCCACGCTCATGGCCTCACTTTCGAAGATGGGCACACAAACGCAGGCGATCAACTTCCAGAGCCTTGATGCTAAGATTCCGAAAACGGAAACGCAGCAGTCCAAGCGGCAGTTCCAATAATGATCCAGACCCAGAAGAGCAAGAGATGGTCATCCTGCCTCCTCCCTGCCCACCGGCATCTGCACCTACTCTAATAGAAAGAGTGCGACGTATGTCTACGCCAACAAGAGTCCCTACAATACTGCATATACCTGCATTCGCTCCAGAAAAACAAGACGTGGAAACCAATGATCTTCAAAAACCAGAGTCCTTATACCCACAAAAAGACCTTAAAATTGACCAACATACGCAAGTCTCACCTGCAGTGACTACTTTCCTCCCCTTTCAGGCAACTACCGCTTACTGGCCGGATACTTTGAATTCACCCATTCAAAGAGAAACGACCAATTGCACCGGACTGGGCTCAACAGCAATACCAATTAAGATAAATTCTACCCCAATCAAAGCTTTGGTCGACACTGGCTCAACAATCACTATAATTGACGAAAGCACCTACAGAAGATTGCAACTCCACAATTCTACACTGGCCCAGGAACACTCAAACATATCAGCAACCAGTATGACCGGACACGAGCTAGCAATCCTTGGCAAATCTATTATACCGCTACAAATCGGAACCCAAATCTTAGACCATTCAACTTATATCGTCTCAAAATCACCTCACGAATGCATCCTAGGAACTGACTTTCTAAAACGACTTGGTCCCATCACAATAGACTTACAAAGGGAGACAGTAACTATACACAAAAGACAGCATGACAGCAAAACACAGCATCCCACAGCTACCATTAATGAAACCTTAACGATACCCCCTAGAACGCAAGTAACATTCTCATGTGAAATCAAACACCCCATCAACGAAGGAATGTTTGAACCCAATCCTCGTTTCGAAGCCGCAACTGGACTTTATGTAGCTAGGGCAGTTGTTAATGGTGGCCCTCAAATCCCAGTTAGAGTTATGAACACTAGCAACGCACCAGTAAAAATTTATGCAAAAACAAACATTGGATCTGTATGCACCATCCAACCAACAAAAGACATCGCCGCAGAAAATCACGTCGAAACGGTACCGAATCCGTTATCTGCAGTTGACCTCAGTTCGACAGAATTAACACCGCCGCAACAAAACAAACTACTACAATTACTTAATCAATTCATTGATGTCTTTGCAAAAGACGACAATGATGTTGGCTGTGCTACTGCCATCAAACATTCAATTGATACTGGTGATCACAAACCTATTTATCAACGTCCATATCGAACACCGGTTTCGCTCCGTTCAACAGTAGCCCAGAAAATCCAAGACTGGGTTAAACACAAAATCATCGAGCCAAGTTCATCTCCATGGGCTTCTCCGATAGTCCTAGTTTCCAAAAAGGACGGAACAATTCGAATATGTGTAGACTTTAGAAAAATAAACGCCATTACGAAGCGAGACGTCTTCCCCCTCCCAAGGATCGACGACCTCCTAGACTCCTTAGGAAAAGCTCACTTTTTCAGTACTCTTGACTTACAGTCTGGATATTACAATGTACAAATGAGCGAACAAGACAAAGAGAAAACAGCATTTATCTGTGAAGAAGGTTTATTCCATTACAATGTCATGCCATTTGGTCTAACTAATGCACCAGCCACCTTTCAACGATTAATGAACATAGTCCTCTCGGGATTGCAGACTAAATTCTGCTTATGCTACCTAGACGACATTATCATCTTCTCGTCCACGTTTGAACAACACTTGTCAGATATCTCGAACGTATTACAACGATTACGTGATCACCGGTTAAAACTAAAAGCCAAAAAGTGTTACTTTGCTTGCCGTACAGTCAGTTATCTAGGACATACAATCTCCAAAGATGGACTGCAACCGGAGAATGATAAAATTGCAAAAGTCCGCGACTATCCTACACCTACAAACCTTACAGAATTAAGGAGCTTCCTCGGACTTGCTTCTTATTATAGAAGATTCATCAAGAACTTTGCTCAAGTAGCCTATCCGCTCTACTCCTTATTAAAAAAGGAGAACCAATATCAGTGGACAGACGACTGTGAACATAGCTTTTCAGCCCTAAAAGAATGCCTTACCACCGCTCCTATCCTTGCCTTTCCAGATACAAACCGACCATACATCTTACAAACCGATGCCAGTGGATTTGGCCTAGGTGCAATACTCTCGCAATTTGACACTCTAAATAAAGAACACCCAGTAGCCTACGCCAGTCGCACTCTTACAAAAGCAGAGAAAAACTACCCTGTTATAGAACTCGAAACTTTGGCTATAGTGTTTGGTGTGAAATACTTTCGCCATCTTATCTATGGACAAAAGATTACAATTATCACCGACCACAGCCCTTTACGATGGCTTATGACAGTAAAATCTCCCAGCGGGCGACTAATGCGATGGATACTTCAACTGCAAGAGTACAATCTGGATATACAATATAAGCCAGGGAAGAAACATAGCAATGCCGATGCCATGTCCCGACTTCCTTTCCATTTCCCAACCGTAAACGATACAGCAGACACGGTTTTGGCCATAACACTCAATGACCTCTCCTCGCTGCCTACAATGCAACGCGAACAACCTGATATTAAAAATTTTCTTGACTACCTACAGACTGGCTCCCTACCAGAAGATCTCAAGGAAGCAACTCACACCGTCATCAAAGCAGCTCGCTACTTCATTGAAAATGGACTTCTTTATCACGAATATCCGCATGCCAACAAACCAGGCAAACTCTTTATCCAAATAGTTATTCCGAAACTTCTTACATATGAAGTTTTTAAGGCATGCCATGAAGATGTCACAGCAGGACATCTGGGCTTTGAAAAAACTTACCTCAAAATCCTGAGCCGCTATTGGTGGGATAGTATCCGAAAGGATGTCAAGGAATGGTGCAGAACGTGTGAAGCCTGCATTCGTAAGAAGAACCCTCCCAAAGCAATAAGAGCACCACTGGTCTCGATTCCAGTAGAAGGTCCATGGGACCGTATAGCCGTTGATGTTCTTGGCCCACTTCCCCAGACAGAAGAAGGTTATAAATATATTATAGTGTTCACGGAATACCTCACAAAATGGGTGGAAGCTTTTCCACTGATTGACACTAAGTCTGAAACAATAGCTAAAGTCTTTGTTGAACAAATTGTCTGCCGTTATTCCTGTCCAAAAGAACTGCTCTCAGATCGCGGAACTAACTTTCTAAGCGCACTAATGGCAGAAACATGTAATCTATTAGGAGTTACGAAGATCAACACTACAGCTTACCACCCACAGACAGATGGACAATGCGAACGATTCAATGGAACACTTATGCAGATGTTAAGTAAATATGTGTCTCATACACAGAAAGACTGGTCCAGCTTTATTAACTTCTGCCTTTTTGCATACCGGACGTCGGTGCATTCATCCACCCTAGATACTCCATTCTTCCTTAACTTTGGTCGCGAGGCACGGCTACCCCTAGACACTGTATTACAGAAAACTCGTGGAATTTACTGCGAAATCGAAGACTACAGAGCTGATCTTGTCAGCAACCTACAGGAAGCATGGAGACAGGCTAAAGAAAATATCCACCTTGCACAGATAAAACAAAAACACTACTACGACCGCAAAACAACGGACGTAGGATTTTTAGAAAATCAGTTAGTCATGCTGTATGTCCCGGCCTTAACAAAAGGGAAAACTGCAAAACTTAACAGGCCCTGGCATGGTCCCTTCCGTATCACCCGACTATCCCTCCCAACAGCGGACATACAGGATTGTAGCAATCCCGCAAAGCCTAACCAAAAAGTGCACATCAATCGCCTGAAGCCGATAACTACCAGTTATCACATTCCCCTTCAACCTGGAATCCTTCCTGAGTCAGCGTCACCTACGGAAAGCCAGGGACAACTAATCCATCCAAACCTATTACGGGAATCTGAACAAAACGACCTACCAGAACTACAAACCGCCGAAACTGCACCTACGATCACTGCAACGATCGGTCCGGATGATGAAGCCCAACAGGGTACTCCAAACACTCCTTACAACCTCAGACCGCGTAAACCTACAAACTACGTATGATTAACTTCTCAAGCCTGTTCTCAATTCTGTATATATACATATAATTGTTCCATTGTGAATTTAATTATGCATATTGTAAATAGAATGTTTTGAATAGAGAATGACGCAATGTCTACGTGTCCATAGTCCCGGGTCAGCCACAAAGTGCCGGGGCATTACACCAAAAGGCGGGCAACCCTCTTCTTTGACGAGGCCCTTTATTCTGGGTTCGGCACTCTTCCCTGAAGAATCGCACCTACTTCCAGGTCAACTGTAAGGCACTGAGAAAGTGGACTGTTCGCAGATCAGAGGCCAAACCCGGCAACGCCGGCGCCCCCGAACTACCGTTTCATTACTCACATGCCAAACAGCGGGGGACTATCTAGATCCCCTCTTCCTCGTCAAAGCCCTCAATTCCGGGTTCAGGACGTTGTAAACAAAGGCCAAACTCTTACAAAAAGGGTATTCACAAATTAAATCGAATTCACAAAGGAACAAATCCCTTTCAATAACAATGTATATGTTACACTACAACTAAGTACAAATATGAGTGAACATCACAATATATATACGTACCACACTTATCCTTCCCTCTTTTGTGGTTCTTTACTCACTGTCGCTTACGTTATGTTTATATTACTACTGTCACATCGTTTATATTGCTCTATCACACTGTTTATATATATTGCTACCAATTATTCGATCTCTACATCCTGTCCTAATGAACATACCACTATGTAGTTCTTCCAACTTGCTGTTATGATTGATAACATTACTTTCCACTTTACGGCCACTCATTGCAAATGCAATACATAATCTCAAATTTTCTAAAATGCCAATCACCTCCACACGTTAAATCTTACTTTAAAACAGTTCTACGGAGTTCAGATTATTAGTCGGCTACATCACAACAACTACGTAACCTAGCACAATTCTATAAAACGTTTTACGAGAACTTCGAATAATGAACTCTTCCAAAGATGCAAATTCGAACATGAACCCATATACAACCTAAGTTCACAGCATTAACAAACGTATAAATAGACACCCATTTCAATTCCAACATCAGTTGACTGCGTACTTCCAGCCTTTCTATTCAGTTAACTTCGGCAGCCCTAACTCTGGCTAAACTAAATTTCGGTTTATCTTAATTTCGGTTAATCTTAACTTTGGGTTTATCTTAATTTCGGTTGATCGTAAATTTGGGTTATCCGGCCACCACCGTCCACAAAGATGGACCCTCGATACGATGATCCAGTAAGTATGTTCAATTCTTCAGCAGTACAAAATCATATCAGAACATTGTCAAGATCAGATAACCTTGACTACATTAAAGCGTATTTGCGCTCTATGGATCGCCCCTGGAAATTAGATTACACTAATCACACAGATATCTTTGTGTCCGACTTTTGCTCCGAAAAGAATCTCATCCCCCAGCCACCACTTTCTACGTATGGCATTGTTCGACAACTTACCCGCAATTCGGTACTCGCATTGGCAAAGCTGGAAAATAAGTCCGAGACGTTCACCACGGAATTAACTCCGGATGAACTCATTTTTGTGTCTCCAACTTATTACCGAAAAATGTTTGAGGCTCCCTGCCGTTCTGACCTCACGCATCAAATTCTCCCTCTTTTCCGGGTTACTAAAGACGAAGATTTTGCACAGCAGTTCCAGGATTTAACCGGCTGGACGGTACAGTATTCTGCACCGTCAAAGCTGTGGGAAATCAGGCAACTATGGGGATTAGGTTATGTCAGTGTTGCCGCGAGGTCTGTCAAATTGGCGGCCCACACTGCCATGGGTGCCCGTTTTGCTGACTGTGCTTTGTCAGACAATCTCATCTCCCAATGTCTATGCATTGTTTCGGGAGACCTCACTTTTCCAAGCAAACCGTTAGAAGCTAAATTGAACTCTCTTTTTGAGCATGCTCTCAACGAACATAGTTTCACCCGCTTAACTACCGCGTACATAGATGCCGCCCTCTATGAGGACATCTAATAGCCGTAGAGAGAAGACACATCTAATTGACTACTCCCTGTACATAACTATATAAGTATCTTACTAATAAACATCTCTCCGTCCTTACTGTACGTATATACGTATCTCCGTCCTCTCTATATATATACTCATAACATTACACTTACTGCCATAATATATATATATATATATATACTCTCCAAATGCCTGCATATTTAAATATATTTATATATACTCGCACATAATCAATACTGTATTCTTCAGGAACCTGATGAACTCCAGATCGAACTACTCGATGACGACGACGACAATGACCCCAACGCTCCCAGGTCACCATCCACCGAGCCAGTCGATCCTGATGCCGAAGAGCCAACACTTGATCGACCGCTGACACCACCGCAGCTTGCGAATCCTAATGATCCACTGGAATTGGTACCTCCGCTGCGCTCAGTAGTCGTGGTACCGCCTGCAGTCTTACAACATCCGCAGGCTAATTCAGGATCAGCGCCCAGTTCTACTGGGTCAGGGACCCATCGTGCATCCGTCAGTCACAAACGCCACCGCCACGGTTACAAGGCAAGCTGGGGTGACCAACGTAATCAGCCTTACGACTGCCGACCCCCCAATTCCCACCCTCGAAAGTCTGACCCCAGACGGAAATCGGAACGTCAACCTCTAAAGCGATCTGAAAAGTCCTCCAAGTCGAAACCGACCCAGCATAAACCGCCTCACCCAGCCATGGCCCACGCCGCTCCTTTGCATACTCCACTTATCACATATTACCCGCCAGAGACCTGCGGTAACATGCAGACTTCCCAGCCCACACCATGGGCCCCCGCCCACGTAAACGTCTTAAACCAAAATAAGGATCCCGCAGTCCACCCGAATTCCCTCCAGGAAAAGAGTCTCGACCTGTGGCTTCAAGCCTCAAATGGGTACGCCAATCCTGACGCCGCAGAATTCTCCATAGATCTTCCACCACAGCAGCTAACGCCGTTCGAACCGGGAAAAGATCTCAAAGGTCAGAAGCTACCGCCGCCGACAAATATGCGCCAACGCAAAGCGCTCACTCACGAGCAAATTCTCCACCGAGTGGCAAAGCTCATCCTATATGGGATCGACCACCCCGATGGTGGGAAGCTTTTCATTCGGCGGGGCCTTCGACTCATGGGTTCCGTGGTCTACGACCTCAGACGGGACCAGGCCTTTTTCAACCGTCAAAAAGCAGCCATCCCGCCCAATGCTGTCGCTGGACCATCCGGATATGACCCGACGCAACCACAACTCTGAGAAATGTGGTCATTTCTCATGTCAGAAGGGTAGAAATTGTGAGGAGCCGCAGGGCAAAAAAAACAGTTAAACTAACAATACCACTGCTAAAGTAAATTATTGTCTTATTGTAAACTATTGTCATACGTAACATTTGTATTGTCATAATGTATTACAGTAATACGTAACCTGCTTTAATTCCAATATCCAGTTCAGTAATACGTATATAATTATAATATGTATGTCACTCAATTATTTTAACTTAATATTTAATTCAGTATATAATACGTAATCTCGTAACTTGTGTCACGAAATAATTGTACTGTAAACCTACATTTCCACAATGTCATTGTTGCAACGTAACAGTTTATATACGTCACAAAATTATGACGGGCCCTCAGGAAGTACGGTGAACTATTAATATACTGAACAGTTATATTAACAGTTCACCGGCTGACTGATGGCCTGTCAACTAGTTCTCCTCCTTCTATATGAGAACAGAGGCCCATTAAATTTACCCTACAAAAATTAACACAATTTTCATTCTTAAAACCTAATTTCACATTCCTTTAGGGCACTCTGTTTCTCATATAAAAGGAGGACAAATTCCTACAGAGCTGACTTGTTGTCTGACGAAATAAAGGTGTTAACTGTCTCCGACGACTCGCCTTAACTTTTGGCTAATCTTCAATTTTGGCAGATCAGTAATTCCAGACAAATTACAGTATACTGTCTTGACTAAAGGCAAGACAAAGATTGCAAGTTGGGCTAACCATAAATTTTGGCTAACTAAAGACAATTTGGGCAAACCCTGAATTTTAGTTAAATAACGGCAAATCTATAATCTAGGTAAATCATAATCTGGGTAAATCTTGAGACTAAGTGACTACGTATTAAATTACGTAACGTAAAGCAACGTAACCTAACCCGTTACAGTAGGAACCTAATTAAATTGTTGTGTGTGGGTTTTTTTTTTTGTATATAGATTACGAAAACAATATATATATATATATATATATATATATATATATATATATATATATATATATATATATATATATATATATATATATATATATATATAAGGGAGGGGGGGGGGGGAGAGGGTGTTAGGTGGTGTTAGGGTGGTGTGGGGTGTGGGGGAAAAGTGGGCGTCCTTTTGATTTTTGCCTAAAAAGTCGCTCAGAACGCCAAATTTTTCAAAAAATTTTGGCTTTGCCCGAGTTTTTTACTCAATTCCAGCCTATTTAACAGTAAATCTACTTATTTTTGACTAAAAACTTTTACAATTAATACTAAAACAATAGCGCCGCTAGTGTCAGTTCGTGTGCAAGCGAGTTAATATTTAAAATTATTTTTAAAACCTCAACTAACGTGTGGGGATTGCAGTTTAAGCCAAAAATATATACGTAGAATACGACAATACAGCCAAAAATGCTTATGCGTTACAGTTCAAACTCAGCAATTTTTTAAAATGCTAAGATTTTTCCAAAATGCACACTATTTTTTAAAAAACGCACAAATCGTTAAAAAATGTACGCGACCAAAAAAGCTCCTGTAAGGTAAGGTTGCATGTAAGCAAGGTTGCATTCGGACAAAGCCCCAACCGTCCAGAACATCGGAGGTTAATAGCAACTGAAAAATGAAAATCATTGCAATAAGGGGATCCTGGCGAAGGTAGGGGCGTATCCAGGATTTTGAAATGAGAGGTTTGACTTGAACAATATTTTTGTTGTCACAAATTGAGATTTGCGTCAGCGTTGCACTTAATATATAATGATGGAGACGAGTCAGAAAGCATTTACCTATGAAGATCTAGAATATTAAAAAGGGCGGTCTGGGGAGCTCCGCCCTCCAAAAGTTGGAGAACATTTTCAAATTTAGACCTCTAGTAATTAAACTAAGCACTTTTCTATTTACTTATGAGTAGTGATGGGCACTGGATATCCGGATATCCGGTATCCGGATAATATCCGATTTGAGAAAAATATCCGGATATCCATGTACATTTCAGACAAAGTAATGAAAAATTTCTGACAAAAATTTCAAAAAATTTTAAATATTTTTCAAAAATTTCTGAAAATATTTTTGAAACCACGGTTGCGGCTTGGGTTTATGATAGAAACTCACAGCGCACCGAAAATTTGACAGAAAAATTAGAAATTCAACTGCAAAATCGAAAAATTTTCTTGAAGTTAAGTTTGGAATAGGCGGATAACCGGATATTAGGATATCCGTTAACGCAAATTAGGCGGATATCTGGATATGAAAAACAAAAATATCCGGTGCCCGTCACTACTGAAACCCATATTTTCTGGTAAAAAAGAAAACAGAAAAAACAAGGATAACCATAAGGCCACCTTGGAACACGATTGTTTCAAAATGAAAACTAGAGTCTGAGTTTCCTTCGATATAACCAGATACACTAAGAATCGCCCATGTGTATAAACTAAGGAAATATATACGTAAGAAACCTAAATATGAAATAAGAATATAATATGCATACAAAAACAAATTCTTGGTGTATATATACATAAACTTTAACAACAAATACGTACATATATATATGTGTAACAAGTGTTAAAGTATGTGGTACATGGATTGTATAGTATATATCCAAAGATGAGTGCTCACAGCCCCATGCGTCTCATCGCCCAGCCTCACCAGGTGCGCACCTGGCATGGGGAAACTGGGCGGATATATACATTCCATGTGTGGTGTTAGGAATACACAAAGACAATTAAAAAATGTTTTAAAATAATTTTTTAAAAATAATTTTTTAAAGTTGAAATACAATTAATTTACTTTTTAGTAGATAGTTTTTGAATTAAGTTAGATAGATTTTTATCGTCAATGTGTTGACTGAAAATTCTAATTTGATTATTTAATTTAGTTACAGAATAACCTCTTAAACGCAGTTTTTTAGACAAACTATGAACAGCCTATGAACAAACTATGGTAACCTTTGTACAAACTTTTCGTCCAGCTTAAGCTGGTTCCACTACCAGTCTAGCTGCGCCAATCTTGCGTCAGGACAAATTGCTAACTAGAAAGAAAAACGCATCAACGACGCACATTTTTTAAAGAATGCGTATACAAAAAACTCGCCGACGGCAAAACGTTTCGAAAAACTTAAGAAAGAACGCGCCTAAGGCGTAAAATGTTTGAAAACGCAAAGAAAAACGTGCCGAAGGCTCAAAATTTCTAAAAAAATGTGATGGACAACGCGTCGACGGCACGAAAAATATATGTATATATACGGAAAGCCCCACCCACCGACAAACCCCTGGCCTCCAACTGAAAGGTAAACGTTTTGAGAATATGAAAGGCTTGAAATCTATTTTAGAGCACGTTTTGCAGAAATTTTCGAAAGTATATATGTTGTCGTATAAAAATTAATTTTTTGTTGTATTTTGTATCTAAAGACAAATAGAAAAAATAAAAATTTCCTGCCTTCGTCGCAAGGCGCGGTGAGAGCAGAAATTTTTGAGAAATATATACCAAGTTTGAACGATTCTTCATTGTTTGCACAGTTTTCTTTTAGTTTACGTACTTCAAATCTTTTTTGCTTCCATCCAGTTTGCTGTCCATTCGTTAGATTAATTTTCCTTATGTCCGAATCCTGACGGGGCATGCGGCCGCATGCCCCCTGGCTGCGCCCCTGATATATATATATATATATATATATATATATATATATATATATATATATATATATATATATATATATATATATATATATAATATAAATATGCTCCGGTGGAGCATGAAAAATGCAATATGGGTGACATTAGGTTGTAAATGGACAGAGGACTAGGTTTTAAAACGTTAATATGGGAGGGGCAGGTTGTAAATGCCAGGAGGACTAGGTTAAAAGCGCACTAATATGGACCAGCTTCGCTGAACAACCCATATTCGCGAAAACTGTCCAGAGTTTCTATCGGCTGCTGCTTGCTGTTGATATTAACAGTTCTTCAGAAAATTGTACGATTTGTCAGCATGGCCTGCAAGTATATATATGTGTCGTGCTCCTTATTATACAACTTAATAATACACGTACATAATGTCAACTGCTTTTCGCATCAACTTAATACAAGATTCTGCGCTGACACTGCAGAAAAAACACCTTGAACACCTTTCTACCAGAACTGCATTGTTTATTTGGAATAAGCTTTAATATTTCAAAATCGTCCCGCTTGCTTTGAAAGCTGAAGAATGCAGATCTTACTCGTATGTCATGTGGAGTGGAGCATGAGTGACCGCGAATATGGGTTGTTCAGCGAAGCTGGTCCATATTAGTGCGCTTTTAACCTAGTCCTCCTGGCATTTACAACCTGCCCCTCCCATATTAACGTTTTAAAACCTAGTCCTCTGTCCATTTACAACCTAATGTCACCCATATTGCATTTTTCATGCTCCACCGGAGCATTTTTATTCTTGTCCTATTTCATTTTTAAGGTTCTCAGTAAATAGCAAAAACGTTAAAGCTGTGTGAAAGAAACTTTAAAAATTCCGCCAATCATTAATAGTCAACCGAAAGTACAGAACAAAGAAGCTTGAAAAGTTCCAAGTTCTTCCTTTTTCTCTATTTTGACAGAAATCCAACATCCAGTACCCAAACCCATGGCTGCAATAGTTTTAGTTGCTGTCCTGTATATAGCATATAGCACTCTACTGCAGCGCAACCAAATGCAAACTTTACTGTCAGTGAAGGAGACTCATAAAACACAATTTGCAATGCTCTTCCGAACTTGTATACTAAATTTCGGACGATTGCAGCTTACCTGTAGCTAGTTATAGGCCGTGCTGTACTTCAGCAGCACTCTACTGCAGCGCAACCAGATGCCAACTTTACTGTCGGTGAAGGAAACTCATACGGCACGATTCGCAATGCTCTGCCGCACTTGTGTGCAAAATTTCGGACGATTGCAACTTACCTGTAACTAGTTATAGGCCGTGCTGTACTTCAGCAGCACTCTACTGTAGCGCAACCAGATGCAAACTTTAGTGTCGGTGAAGGAAACTCATACGGCACGATTCGCAATGCTCTGCCGCACTTGTGTGCAAAATTTCAGACGATTGCAACTTACCTGTAGCTAGTTACAGGCCGTGCTGTACTTCAGCAGCACTCTACTGCAGCGCAACCAGATGCAAACTTTACTGTCGGTGAAGGAAACTCATACGGCACGATTTGCAATGCTCTGCCGCACTTGTGTGCAAAATTTCAGACGATTGCAAGTTTTCTGTAGTTAGTTATAGGCCGTGCTGTACTTCTGCAGCACTCCACTGCAGCGCAACCACATAGTAACATCGTAATAAGTATACGAAACGTATCTATAATAGTTTGTCATGTCCTAAACTATCTGTATGCCGAATTTCAAATACCAGTGACGAATGAATAACTTGTTATCGAAGGTGCTGTGTTTGGGGCAGCACATACAGCACGGTGGAAGCTAGAGAATGCACCAACTAACATAGCTACAGTTCCCCCTTACTACAGACATAATTTTCACCAAGTTTCATATGTTTAGCCGTTTACAGTAAGTCTACAGGCAGCGTGCTACGGTTGCTGCATAATAGTACAGCACGATAGCAGCACCACACAGAGCTGCGACTATGCTCATCGTGTTCAGCGACCCCGATAACCTTTATATGCGTCCCACTATATGGCCCAAAACAGCATATTTAGGCCTATTTTTGACTATTTCCTGTAGAGTTGGGACTTAGAAATTTTCCGAAAATGGCTATTTGGCCGGACCAACTTTGGGCCGGCCGCCAGAACGATCCTGGCCAGATATCAAAAATCGCCCTCGTTAGGACATATAAACCCTTCCGTAGATCCTTATGCAACAAACCGCGTCTCTCTAGCGTCTTCCCTGAGTTCTGTAGCTTTGACAAAAAATTGGCCATTTTTGGCCATTTTAGCGCCAAGACCACTTTTGGCCGGCCGTACAGGTGGCTGGCCGGGCCGGGCAGCGAAAAAATATCAAAAAGGTTCACTTTCGGGATATATACCTTCAGAAAAACCAAACTTCACCTGCTGAAAATGCCCAGATCGTTCTAACACTGCGACAGAAAATTGCATTTTTCCAAGCGTGACTTACACGGAAAAAAAAACAAACGGACCTAACTTGTCCGGAAGCGAAAATTTTCAAAGTTGGAAATTTTGACCAAAACTTTTTTGCGACTTGTAGTACTCGTCGTGTAGATTCCAACGATACCAAAATTGTCCAGTTTGGTTGAGTATTTAGCTGGCACGGAGCTCGAACGGGTCTCCAAGGGCCGCACTGAGCCTTTTACACCCATATTATAGGGGAGCGCTCTCGCGCTCCCCTATAATAAATTAAAATAAGACAAGCATGTAAAATGCTAATATGAGTCTGGTGAGGTTGGAAAGTGCAGAAGACAAGTTTGTACACGCACCAATATGAGTGCATGCCAAATAGACTCATATTGGCATGCCTTAAAAACAATAATGCATGCATCCATTGCGGAATTCTAACGGACATATTTCTACGCAGGAGTTAAGACGAATAAGTAGCGTTATTGACGTCACATGGATATCCCAACCATGGTCAACATTGTCAAATTGTCAACTTTTCTCCTTAGGAAACTGTTAAACCGCTATTAGTCAACAATGCGCCGACGGACGGATATATATAACATTTTAATAAGAATAATATTGCCATAAGAAACAATGCATGCGTCCATTGCAGAATTCTAACGTATATATTTATACGCAGGAGACAAGACAAATAAGTAGGGTTCTTGACGTCATATGGATATCCCAACCATGGTCAACATTGTCAACTTTTCCCCAAAGGAAACTGTTAGTCAACAATGCGCCGACGGATATACGGTCGGTTTCGCCGTCATGTACACGACACTCCCCTAGGTTCGCAAAAATTGCGTTCAGTTCGCGAAACTTCACGAACTTCGCGATGTCACGATGTGGAACGATTCTGCTGAGCCGTTTATACTGTAAATAGTCTGTTTTAATAACTCATGTTTTCAGAGACTCAAAGTTCAAGCTGACGTTAACTTTCGTGACATAAGTACGTAACCTGTGTGAGCATCGTGCCCTCCACCCTAAAACTATCCTGTCTCGTCTTAACGACATTACGTAAGTGATAACCGAAATTCGCAACCACTTGCCTTCAGAATATTAATAATGCCAATATGAGTCTATTTGGCATGCACTCGTATTGGTGCGTGTACAAACTTGTCTTCTGCACTTTCCAACCTCACCAGACTCATATTAGCATTTTACGTGCTTGTCTTATTTTTAATTTACAACCGACAATATTTAGCATTTTACATGTTCCATGTTGACTCATATTCCTTTCTTTGCTCTTTAGGAGCATTTTTATTTCTTGTAATAATATGCATAGTATGCATATAATAATGAATGTACACAGTGGCGTAGATAGGTCATTGCTTCGGGGGGGGGGGCGGATTTTCGGCAAGTCGGGGGGGGTCCGGAGCCCGACCCCCCCCTCTCCCTGAAATTGTGCAATTTTTTACCTCGACCCACAATCAGCTTTCAATATTTCTATAAGTAAAATTGAGTTTTTCAGATTTTCACCAAAAACGGGTACAGCAGCTTTAATTCTTAATTAGTATCTAAACTTGAGAAATTTTCTCAGATTTTCACCAAAAACGGCTTGATTATTAAAGCTGACATTTTTCTGATTTTCACCAAAAACTGCTAGAGAAACTTTATATACATATAATTCTATATAATATAATTCTTATGTATATAATTCTTTAATGCCAGTTGAAAATTTTTAACTTTCTAAATTTTTTGAAAGGAATTGCTTTTGAATCCACAGAAGTTGAGAATTTTTGATATTTCAGACTTGAAAGCAGTTTTTCAATGCACTTTTTATTTCAGATCAGCAAATAATCTGAGAGCTAGCATTGTACGCGTGGAAGCGCTGTGGAGAAACCAAATGTGGCGAAGAAATAGGACCCGCGGGAGTCTGGGGGCGGAGCCCCCCGAAGTTGCAGAATTTTTCATATTTACACTCCCTGAGGAATAATTTTGAGCACTTTCTTTATTAAGTGCCACATCTGCAAGACTAAAGAGAGAAACATTTATTTTAGGAAAACGAAGTAATCAATATCAAGTTGTCATAGTAGTTAGCAATATGAGTAAGAACGCACAATCAGGAGTATGGGAGCGCTGCCCCCAGTAGAAAATTTTCAGAAATATTACGTTTTAAACCTATTTTTTCGGTAACTTTCGCACAAAATCGTCATCTACATTTGTCATCTACATCTACGTCATCTGTATTTGACTCAGAGCGAGCAAATTTTTTGAAAAATTAAAGGCTTGAAACCTATATATATTTCAGACTACTGTTCCAGCAAAAACTGGCGCAGTAAGTTAAGCTCGCGCTGCGCGCGAGCTTAAAAATTTTTTCCACTGGCAAAATTTACAGGGGGGCAAAGGTGCTGGCGCCCGCCCGGGCGCCCCCCCCCCTATCTACGCCCATGAATGTACATTATATGTACAGGCATGTGTGGATGTAAATAATTTTTAAGGTCTGCTCTACAAAACTGGGATGGATATATGAGTTTGCGACGGAAGACAATCAGCGATACAAAGAAGGGAGAGTGATACTAGAAAGAGCTTTGGTGTCGGAAACAGATGGTCTTGAGGAACGATGCTCCGATGATCCTCCTGGTCCTGCTACTCAGGATGAGAGTAGTCATTCTTCCTAACTTATGAAATTAAGATTTATTTCATACTTTAAAAGCCGAGTTTACACTAGCAAACATCCTTCGGGTTTTTGTCAGACATCTGAGCAAATATTTTCAGGGTACGCTGCCCGTCTATCAAGTAAGGGTGTTTCGTCTGACTTTTACTTCTGACAATGTCGCAGTGCCCTATCAATTTCAGGTTCTTTCGTTTCACGTCTTATTTAACCTGAGGGGATATGAGTATATAGTTAGATTCCTTTAATATCAGTCAGATTTCCAATTTTCCTCCAACAAACAAACATTTTCTTGTCATAGCCGAGTCGGTTAGACGCCATAGACATGAATTTTATCCGAAACTTGTTTGAGGAAGATTTTTACCTGACAAAGTCAGACAAAAGTTTGAGAGTGTGAACTCTGCTTTAACTTATTGTAGACATTTTTGTATATAAGTACGTATGTATTATATGTATGTAATTTCTGCGTGTATTGATTATTGTTTCCAACTTCACACTGTTTTCTTTCTGTTAATGTAAAAAAGCGCGGTCTGGGTCGGGTTGCTCATCTTGACCTTCACTGGGCCATCTTTTTGCATAAGTTATTGGAATATCGCAACCTCACAGAAATAGTTTTTATCCCTACATAGTTAATGATCAATATAAACTCTTATTTTTGTTCTAACTGCTTTTAGTGAAGTGCAATAAATTTCTACATTGTGTGAAACAGGAAATTAAACACACAGCTTCTGCAGGTTAAAACTTTGAGTTGCTATATAAATTTAAAAAGGCGCTTTTGAGATGAATTAGCTGAAGAGTGCACTTTTCGTAATCAATTTCAGATTAACATAACAGTTTTTGCTCAATGATTGTTGGATGTTTTTGCAAATTGTTGTCAAGCAAGCAATTTTAAGTCTTTTAAGAGATTCAGATCAACTCTCATTCATAAGTCTCATGCTAAAATGTTTGTTGCAGTCTTGTGAGGATAATTGAGGTTATGGTTAAATTATGAACGTAAATTTATTATACGCAGTTTCGTGTCTGTAGTTAACTGTAATTCAAATTGCAGCAAAGCCTTCCAAAAACGTTCATTTGCGAGTTTAAACTTACTTAGGCCCTATTTCTTTAAAGATTAAAAGGATTAGATTAAAATTAATCCGCATTCAGAAATAGCACCTCGGATTAAACGGATTAAAATTTAATCCAGCGAGTTAAACTAGTTAAACAGATTAAATTTAATCCTATTTCTTTAATGCACCTAGGATTAAAATTTTAATCTAATCCTGTTTCTTTATTCACACTTCGGATTAAAAACTCAACGAGTTAATTTTAATCCGACCTTTTTAATTGCTGTTTCTTAAAAGATTAATTTTAATCCGTTTAATCCTCCCGCCTGCATTTTCAACTAACTTTTAATCCTCGTGCAGCTACGCGAATTAAACGGATTAAAAGTTGGCGGATTAAAATTTTTAACCGTTGTTTCTTTATTGGCGGATTAAATGGATTAAAATCAGCTCGTTTAAACCGCGGATTAAAAATAGTCGGATTAAACGAGTTAATTTTAATCCTTTTAATCCGTTTAATCCTGCATTAAAGAAATAGAGATTAAAATTTTAATCCGGCTGATTTTTTAATCCGTTTAATCCGACAATTTTAATCTTTAAAGAAATAGGCCCTTAGTTTTTGTTTGGCTAACTGGTCTCGTGTATATCAGGACTGGAAGTTTCCCGCCAAGTGTGAAGTATTTTATGTTTATAGCACGATGTTTGTCTTGTGTATAGAGTGACGGAATGTACTGTCTGTTTCCCTTTCCCTTATTAAATGCCACTCTCCAAATTGATGGATCATAGGATCCAAATCTCATCTAGGATTCGGCTGTCATGAAAGGGGTTTTCTCACGATGTTTGTAGAGTGTTTGTGTGCATCCTTTTACTGAATTTTGTTTCTTTTTAATTGAGTATATACGGAATAATCTATGCTGTATCTGTATCTATCTATATCTATTTTCTGAGCTTTCCATACAGGAGGTATTCTTTAAACTTGTTTCAAAACTTATGCCCTGTAGACTGATGCTTGCAGCTACAGCACCGGTCCATCAGACTTGCTGCTTCCTGCTAAGTGTATTTTCCCAATACCAATATATTAAAAATTTTCGGTTGCAAATTGTTCTTTGAGGTTGGGAAACTTGGTTCCATTCCGTTTTGGACTTCTTGTAGAAAATGCACTGGTGTTGTTGTGACGTGCTGTACATATTTTATGAATGTATTATATTAAAACAGTAAAACTGTACACCACTTGTTTGCTCACAGAATTTAATTAGTGTTACGAATTTGGCTAAAGCAAGGAATATCTTATTCAAATAATATGAAGAGTTGGATTTAGGCATTAGCTGCTTCAGACTCAGAGCAACAGTTCAATTAAAACGCAGACCTCGACAGCTTGCTGCTTAACATATCTCTAACTCACGGGTTTTGTGTTCACTTATCCAGCACAGGGTTTTTTGGTCGCGGACAAGTGTGCATTTTTTGTGCATTTTTAAAAAATAGTGTGCATTTTGGAAAAAATGTGCATTTTTAAAAAATTGCTTATTTTGAACTGTAACGTACATTTTTGGCCGTAATTTTGTGTTTTACGCATTTTTAACTTCAACTGGAATCCCACGCTTTAGTTGATATTTTGATGACGATTTTAAATCTTAACTGGTTAGCACACGTATACTGATATTTAGGCAAATGCAGAACTATACAAACTAACGTATATAGGTGTCGAATTTTGACATCTGCAATGCTATGAACCTATGTATTATATATTTATATATATACACAAGCTCAAAAATGTGAAGAACATATAGCAAGATAGGATTGTCAATTTGCTGCCAAATTTACTTATATAATTTTATGTATATAATTCAAGAATTTCTTCAAAGTAACAACATCCGAGCTGAAATTACGTATTGGTGTAATTCAGCCCTGTCCTGCGGGCAACCATTTAATATATACCTATACGTATCTAACGTATATATATATAATGCAGAAATTAGATTGGAAATCGACGCCGGGGGGTCTGGGGGGCGGAGCTCCCCAGAAGTTGTATTTTTTGGAATTTTGAACACGAAAGAAATTTTTATGACCAATTTCTTACCATTTTAACAGATTAACAAACGGCAATAAGACATTGTACGCGTCAAACCGTTGCAGAGGAAGAAAATGTAAAGAAATACTTTAAGAGAAATCGGCCGAATCCAGCCGTTTATTTTTGACGATGAAGGAACGCACAGTATAAATACTTACAACCTAAACCAAAAATATTTCAATAATTAATTAGTGGCTTTAGTGAAGAAGAATAAAACAAAGAAAGGCCGTTGCAACGTTGCCGTGACCGAAACATAGTACAAAAGAAAAAGCGGGGGTCTGGGGGCGGGAGCCCCCAGCTAAAAGCCAGAGCTTTTTATAAAATTTAAAGCACTTTGGAAATTTTTTAGAGCATTTTGTGGTTAGCGGAAGCAAAATTTGACTGTGCATTTATGTGTGCATTTTTAAATTCGAGTGTGCATTTTGGAAAAAAAGTGTGCATATGCACAGTAATATGCACAAAAAAACCCTGACCCAGCAGAATTAAAACTGGAAAAAAGCTGAGCGTTTTGTGTGGGGGGACGTAGTTTAGAGTATATACTGTGGCTTCCAAACAGGATACCAGTTTAAGTTTGTAAATTCAATTATAAAGTTCCAGAAACTTTTCTTTTACGGAGTCTCCTACTCCAAATCCAACTAACGGTGGCTTGCACCAAATCCGATTAAGTGGGAATTAGGCTAAGTAGCAGTTAAGTGCTACTTAAAGTTGGAACTTAATTTTGTTGCACCAACTCAATTTATACTTAACTAATTAGCTAAACCAAGAGTACATAATGATAAGAGTATGACAGCAGGCACACTCCCTGTTATCATCAGAAAACCATGCTTTGCACGCTAACGCCCTACCCCCCCCACAAATCGGTACCCAGTGACCCCCCTCCCCACAAATCAGACTCCAGTCTGCCACCCCCCCACAAATCAGACCCTAGTGGATTTGACCCCCCCCCCACAAATTGGGCCCCAGTGAAATGACCCCCCCCCACAAATTGGACCCCAGTGAAATGACCCCCCCCCACAAATCAGACCCTAGTGAAATCCACTAGGGTCTTATTTGTTTGGAGGGGCAGACTGGGAGCCTGATTTGTGGGGGGGGGGGTCACTGGGTACCGATTTGTGGGGGGGTAGGGCGTTAGCGTGCAGACCATGGTTTTCTTCTGATAACAGGGAGTGTGCCTGCTGTCATACTCTTATCATTATGTACTCTTGGCTAAACTAAGTAGCAGTTAAGTTCGACTTAAGTACCATCTTAAGTCATTTGTTATCGTCTTAGCGAGTTGCTAAAGCAGATAAATATTCTAAAATTTTAAAACACGTAAAATAACAAAAACTTTTTAAATTTGTCATTGTATATGGATTGTATAGCCGCCTTCATCATTCTTAAAAACTTTATCTTGTATATAAGTAATTTGCATATATAAAATTCATTCTTTTGCACGCATGAACATTGTCGATGGATTCTTAGCACGTTTTTCATATGTACATGATCTATGATAAAAAGCAAATTTGGTGGTTTGCGACCTGATCATTAGTCATCAATTATCAAAATAATGTGAAATTCGGGAAAAGGTGTTTGGTCAAGACTCGTTGTTAAACTTGAGAAATATTGTTGTTTGTGAAAGATTTGCTTCTGATGATCCAAAACCGCCGATTTCCAAATTTGTAAATTATGGATTCGGCAAAATTCATTGGTTAACAGAATACACTTAAGAAATAGCTACATACCTAAAAGCTAACTAGGGATAGTTTTGAGACCTACCCCGCTGTGAATGTACCCCCATTGATAAAGCAAACCAGTAAATATGACTCCGGATGTTATAAGTAACAAACACAAACAGCAAATACTGTTTCCAAACCAGCCAAACCTTCCAAGTCACCCCAGCAGTGTGCATAAATTTTGCTCTTCACATTAATTTGACGAATTAATGAGCGAAACTTTAGAAATCCGGCTGAATCTTTAGAAATCTATCGATTTTGACTGATACAAACTCTTATGATCCGTTAAGGCTGTGATTTCCTTTGGTCACATATTGTTTGTTGGCGGCTCAAATCAAGATGAAATCTGACGAAACTTTCCAAAATAAGTTTTTAGCGTTCTAACACCCTCCGCGTAATCGCCCTTTAAAAATTCGATGTCTCCGTTCAGGACAGTTTTTACCGATTTTTGACAGTTGAGCAACAGCTGCATAGGTATGACTACATCCATTCTAAAGATCTCGATGATCTCTACAAGAGATATAGCCAATTTTCTTATTTTTGCTTCGACAACGTTTTGAAATCAAATAATCAACAATTATTTCTTGAGCTATGCCAGCCCTAAAATTAAATTAAGGCTGTCGATTTGAAGGCCTCACGGAGACCAATTATCCGAGGCATAGTCATGTTCCAACTGCTATTCTAGGCTGCTTGGCGACTGCATAGGCTGCTTCATAAAAATACTGTTTTTGCAAAAACAGGACCCTATTTTTTCCAGCGATTGTGGAGCGTTTATTATGCAAGCTAGGTGGTTGCTGCTTAGCAGATGTGTTACACAAAAATACCCAGGGAACCCTTTTAGTTGCCTCGACTGCTGCTTTCTAGCTAAAGTAATCGCTTGCCAACGTTGGGAAAAGTAAGCAAAATCCAGGTTGCGCATACATTTTAGTCAATTTCTCCATAACGAAGAGCAATTTCACAATAACTAAAAAGGGGGTCCCCCAGCTATTTGCTAGAAGTATCGAATGATACAACCGATGTTTCTCGAAAAATCACTTCAGTCTGCAAAAAATCGGAAAATTACACTCCTTCTAAAATGCAGCGCAATACTTTTGGAAAACCAAAATTAGTTTTGTTGTACTCATTAAAAAGAGAAAATGTAAAGCTATATTTTGATATAAAAATGGCTTTTTTAACTCCAGGTAATGAATGAGTAATAACGGTTCAAAGTTGATGTCTCCGAAAATAATCACCACCTTAAAATACTGGCGCGAAAGCGACCTCTAAAATAATGTCACTACGGTTTGGGAAAGAATGCAAACTTAACGTGATTCGGTTGTGCTTGGGTGGCTCGATGGGTAGAGCGTTCGCCCTGACCGCCAAAGGTTGCGGGTTTGATCACCACCTCGGGCCCGAATTTCTTGGTCGAAGGTGCTATAGTGGCACATCTTACTTTCGTTCATCCTTTCGCTTGATCTTTGCCGCTTTGCTTTTTCAACTTTGGCAAGCCACTGCTTTCTCAGTGATGCAAAAATGTTTTATTTTCCCTGACCGCTTAGGCCAGTAGAGTAAAAGTAATTATTTGAAATTTGAAAGTAGATTTGGACTCGTTGGTTTCTCCAGATGGCACCTTAATCGGGATTCATTTTTACGCAATCTTTCAGCATCGCTTTATTGTAATTTTCTGGTAAAAATGCTAATGTTTCGAAAAAACAACTTTTGAACTTTGCTGTGCCTAAGCTCTCCTGAAGCCGGTGTCGTATACTATTTTGTCACCTATGCTAAAATGTCACCTAAGCTAATTTTTCACCGAAAAGGCTTGTTACTTTTCCAATCTCATTATTTTTAATAGCATTGGATAGCTCTTGCAAAGGCGATTGTTTTGATATAAAATAATGTGGTAATTAAGCTAATTATAGCTGCTAATTAACACTTAAAATTAACATAGGAAATTTTCAAATTTCAGGTGAAACCTATCATGTTGCATATCATTCGAAAGCTCTTGTCGAGGCGGATTCAATGGGCTGACAATTAAGCCAATTAGTTAAGCTAGCCGAAACTTCAACCGAAAAATCTATTTTTCGGTAACATATGGAGTTACTACGCATTGCTAGGCCAATTAGTTGGTTTGATTGTTAGCCCATTGAATCCGCCTCATCAAGAGCTTTCGAATGATATACAACATGATAGGTTTCACCTAAAATTTGAAAATTTCCTATGTTAATTTTAAGTATTAATTAGCAGCTATAATTAGCTTAATTACCACATTATTTTATATCAAAACAATCGCCTTTGCAAGAGCTATCCAATGCTACTAAAAATAACGAGATTGGAAAAGTAACGAGCCTTTTCTGTGAAAAATTAGCAAAGGTGACATTTTAGCATAGGTGACAAAATAATATACGACACCGGAAACAAAAATTTTCCTATCAATTGAGCAAGCAGTACGTTGAATGTTTTTTAATTCATAAAGTTAATAGAAAATGAAAACCTTGAAAAAATGAAATTCTTGAAAATTTTGAAGATCTTTAGTTTGAAAATTTTGTAATTTCATAAAATCCTTTTTCATTATGAGGATTCCTAAATTATAATTTTGTGTGTGTGTGCGCGCACGTGTGTGTGCATGTGTGTGTGTGTGTTTTTCTGATGAATGTCGAAGACTATAAGTGAACACGGTTGCACGCGCAGTTTTATGCCAGTCTCTACTCATTTTGGGCGTTTCTAGAAAAATTATTTAATTTGAGTTTCGATTAACACTGTAGATGCTTTGATGGATTGCAATGGATGATGGGATAAAATGTGGCTACTGTCAAACTGATGGCATATTTTCTGGACCTGCAGATTTTGCTATCCATTTGCGAGCATTTCATTGTATAAAGGAAGGAGGATCTTATATATGCAAGTAAGATACTAGCAATCGCTTTGGAGTAACACCAACAATGTATATATTTTCAGAATCGTCAGGAACTCTAGACAACGAAAATACGGGAAAACCCTAAATTCTGGGTTTCATTTACGAAAAATCTAAAAATTTTGCTTTTTCTCCCAGTTTTTATCGCAATCAAAATTTAGTTTCCACGATCGCATACAGTACGTCCAGCTGCATACTTGCGTACTAGCTGAACACCTTTTCTAATAGAATAAACTCTTGAAAATGCACTCAATTCCCAGTATTCGTGAAGGTGGTTAAGGCGTTCACTTTGGTCGAAAATCGATAGTCACGGATTTCGCTCAGTTTCACACAATATGCCCCAATATGTTCTCAAAAACATGACAAAATATTAGTGTTCGAAATCAAACTGTGTCAGAGTTGTTGAGGTTCAAAGCCGGAAAACTTCAAAATTCCGGTGATGAGCCCTACAAGGTCAGGTGGAGATCGAACGCGATCGAGAACAGGGTTGACGGATACAGCAAAATAAAGCCTTTATTAAGGTAATACTTGCAGATGTGGCTCGTGCCTAGCTATCCAGGCGTTCACAATGCATGCTTGAGTGATGCACTGACCTAACTTTAGAGGACTGCCCAGTATAACTTTAACTTATTTTATCTTGTACAGACAGCATTTTAGACCCATGGTTCTATGAGATGAGAGAGGTTGCTCCTCGTTTCATTAGTTACCCAACTTGTCTATATTTAGAGAAATTTAAAATTTGACATTTTTACCTATAAAGATCAAAGGTGCTGCCGCCACAGCAGTAATTTTCAATATTGACGCATTTGTTTTGCCTACATTATGTGACAGACATGGATATATTAATCTGCCAATTTTCGTGATTTTTTACCACATAATGAGTGAGAAATTATCAAAAGAATGTGAAAATTAAGGAAAATGGCCATTTTTAGCAAAATTTGCTGTTCTTGTGGCAAGTTTTTTGAGCATACTGTAGATGATAGAAACATGCGAATACTTTCATAATACGTGGTTTTATGCGTAGAGTGCAGCTATCTATTGGCCGTTTCTGAAGCTTTTGCCAATCGATCAGGACAAGCAAAAGAGTACTGTAGGTCCTGTTTTTATGGTCCAAGAATGGCCTATTTTCCAAAATTATGAATTTTAAAATTCGCCAAAAATCGGTCGCTCAACAGGATTGCATTAAACTATATAGGCACTCTACATTATGTCCTTGACATATGTGGAATGTTTCAGCGCTGATCTTTCATACAGCGAAAAAATTTTCTGCCACAAACTTTTTAATCTAACTTTTTCATTTTCCTATGTTTAACACATGTCACGGTCACGTTTGAAGAGCTCTGCAGAACGACAGAAGCAAAATTACGCAAAACGCACTTGTCTTGTTTTAAGGACCCATGGGGACTACGAAATATGTGAAAATGAGCAAAATTGGAGGTGGTCGAAAAATTGGCAAAAAAGTGACCCTCCCCCTTAAGGATGAAACAGTCCGCGGTTTGAATCCCCGCTGCCACAAGGCTGACAAAGCACATATCGGTTCACCGTGGGCTCCAACCAACTCAGCTGTCTATCCTTAACTGGTCGGTAAATGGGTACCGCTGTAGTAGGAAGGCAACAGGAGTCTGTGTTCTGGCGTAACCTCGATGAAGTGCCTCCCTTCCACAGATGTAGTCAACATTTGAGTTGTCATTCCTTGTTTCAGGCTGAGAATCCGGGAGATAAGCCCGACACCCTATAACCTTTAGTAGGTTGGAGTTCTCTCCAGGGGTCATTTTACCACACCTACCCGGGTTGACTCCAATTAATAATGATGAAGCATACTCCATGTGTAGCCTTTATCGAAAAAGCACACCCTTAAGCATTTGAAATTTAATTCGAATAAAAGCTTGCTTATGTAAAAAAAGAATGTGAACAGTAAATGTCGCTGGTGAATGTATGCGAAATTTAATTCGAATAAAAAAGCAAGGACTTTCGGTTCGGCCTAATCTGAGTTAATGTTTCAACCCCTTTTTTGTATCATAGTAGAAACTTGGATTAATGTCTTCTGCCACGGGAATGAATTGATTGCCGAGGGAGATTACTGTAACTCGTGCGTTTTTTTGTTGGAATGAACACAAGCTGGTTCTTGAGAACATTTATTTTTAAAAAGTCATTCGGTAGGTGTTCGTGAGCGGTCTCAAAGGTGACGGCTAACTCGTTGATGGACTTGTGTACGCTACGGCAAAATTAGTACCGTATTTTAGGTATGGATTCAACAACATTTGTCCAAGTTTGCCTCTAGAAGGAGTATCGGATGAAGACTATGAAAAGCATATCGAAAGAGACCATTTGAAGCCCCTGTTTCCTGAAAAATATGGTAAAAAGGATATATATATATTAAACCAAGTCTCAATCCGTGTTCTTAACTCCACGTCAGTTTGCTCAACTAATGGTATATCACCCCTAGCGTTGGCTAGGGGGGTGGTTAAAGGGCGGCCACCCCGCCCCCCCTCCCGAAATAGTTTTGCCTCCTGGAAAAAATTGCCAGAAGAGAAATTTTAAGCCCGCGTTTTATTTTGTTTTAGCACCCGTTTATCTAAAATTTATTATAAGCACAAAGAAATTGTACTGAAATGCTCCAGATATTAGTGCATTTGTACTTTATTGAAAATTTTTCGCGCCTTCGCCGCGACTTCATTAAAACTGGGTATATATACTATATATAATTAAATTAGACCTTTACCAAAGTCTGACCAAAAAATCTTGGAACCGAAATGTGAGCTGCTGTCCTCAGTTATCATTTGAGGGTAGCCTATATAATGTATACATTTTTAGAATCCTCAGGAACCCGAGATTTCGAAAATCCGGAACATTCCGAAATTTCGGATTTCATTCACGGAAAATCTAAAATTTTTAGTTTTTCGCCCAATTTTTATCGCAATCAAAATTTTGTTTTGACAGTCGTATAGAGCTATTTCCGCTACACATTTTTGCTCTTAGAAGCTTTTCACAAAAATGCACCCAGTTTCCGGAATTCCGGGTTTTCAAAATTACCGGATTTTAAAAATTTAGTTCCAATACCCACAAGATGGGTATCATTCGAAAGCTCTTATCGGGTTAAACAACTTTTGTAATGGAACGAACTCGTGAAAATGGACTCAATTCCCGGAATTCGCGAAAACCGATTTTCATGATTTAAAAAATTTTCTCCAATACCCACAATATGGGTATCATTCGAAAGTTCTTGATGAGCTGAACAAGTCTTGTAATATAACCAAATTTTAAAAATACACCAAATTCCCGGAATTCACAAATTCCGGATTTCACTCTAGCCTGGAAATTTTTCTTGAATTCCGAGAAGTGTGCTCATTTCTGCGAGTTGGCTCTATTAGAAACTTTGCTCAGCTCATCAGGAGCTTTCGAATGATACCCATATTGAAGGGTATTGGAGAAAATTTCTAAATTCCGGAAGATCCGGATTTTCGCTAATTCGGGGAATTGAGTTTCTCAAGCGTTCGTTATATTACAAAAGTTGTTCAGCTTGATGAGTGCTGTGGAATGATACCCATCTTGTGAGTATTGGAGAAAATTTTTAAAATTCGGAAATTTTGAATTCCCAGAATTTTGGAAACTGGGTACATTTTCGTGAAAACCTTCTATCAGCAAAAATTTGTAGTGGGATCAGTTCTATTCGATTATAAAAACAAAATTTTGATTGCGATAAAAATTGGGCGAAAAACTAAAAATAGATTTTTCGTGGATGAAATCCGAAATTTCGGATTGTTCCAGATTTTCGAAATTTCGGGTTCCTGAGGATTCTAAAAATATATACATTATATAGGCTACCTTCGAATGATAACTCAGGACAGCCGCTCACATTTCGGTTCCTAGATTTTTTTGGTCAGTCTTTAGTTTGAATGCTCTGCAAAAATTCCACGAAAGTCACGAAATAAAAAATCTCTCAGCTTCTGGGGGGCAGCCCCCGAATAATTTTAGCGTTCCCCCGCCCGAAATTTTTTCTAACTTCGCTAGTGCTCTGAACAATGGATAACTATATATATATATATATACAAACTTACATCATTAGTGTGCATACAATTGTTGCGCAAAAACTAAAAATTTAACCCCCCGTCTCAAAGCACCTCCCTCTGAATATTTTTATGCCTGCGCTACTGGGTATCACTGTGCTTGCTGATGTCTGTTTTGGATTGTATATAGTTGTTTGCAGAGCTTTTATTGTTGGTTTTTATGTTTTTGCAATATTTCTGCCCATTTGGTTGGAATATTTAGGACTGGTCCAGTCTCCAATGGAACGTCCATATTCAAGGCAATCCCAGCCGAATATTGTTGCTGACACCAAAGAGCGGTGGTCGATGTTCAGTGCTACACAGAATTTGCCGGCAGTGCTGAATGATCCTCGGCAAGTTTGGTGTATTTTCCGTTTCATTGTAGGTTTTGCTGATTTAATTTCACAAAGTTATTAAATTATCAGAAACAATTTGTTTTGTGTCAATAGTAGTTAATTTTGCCGTAGCTGGCCTTTACGTAGTTAGTCCTGGAATTAGTCATTTCTGAGTATGTAGGTTTCTTAGTTAATTGTTGTCCAAATTAAGCCATTTTATTTGATTTTAGAAAATCTCGACGGGATGTGGCCGTTTTCTTTGTTCGACATTGGGGAGAATCCTACACTGATAAAATAGAAATACCAGTTTCTCGGCATTTGTCAGCCATAACTCCTGCAGATTTTCATACCTATGTCCAGCGTTGTGGAAAAGTTAGTTTGTTGATTTTTGAAGTAAATTGAATGAAACGGATCTCCAGGTTTTCATGCCATTTTGTGCGCCTTTCCGCCACTGTTACTTTACTTCTCAAAACCTCCCCCACATTGCCCTGTCATGCTCCAAGTTTTGGATTTACCTTGAAAATTACATTCAATAATTTTGGGCCAAATTACATTTTTGTTTAGAGAATCAAACGACATGTTCGGGATTGCCGAAAGTTACAAACTCGATCCAATCAGCAACAATTATCCGCCAGTTCTGCCAGTAGCATTAAAGGTATGGCACGTTAATTTCTTGTAACTATTAGCGTTTTATATTTGCATATTTTCAAACTAAGCATTTACAGTGCTTTGCGTTACATAAACATTCAGTGTTCATGGTAGTTTTTTCCGTGTCCATCTCGGAGGTCAACCAATTTAGATTCTATTTCTTCGTAACCCGCTACCCTTGACTACGTATCTGGGCATCGCCTCTATATCTCTTTACTAGAGCAGAAAGTACTTGGTTTTTAGTTTTTTTATAGAAAACTGGAAACAAGCCATTAGCCAAGTGCCCAAAATTTTTCTGGATTCCAGCTTTGACATATCCAATATGGAATATTTTAATACTTTATTCTTCTCACCTGTTTCGGAAGACGATCTAAATCCATTCTCGGAACAGCCTCCGTCTTTGCCAGATCTAAATTTCCTTCCAGAGGTTGTTCCCAGATCTGGACCTTATAAAGCTCCGGACGGAGATTCAAAGCGGCCCTTGATGCATTCCATGCAACTTCACATGCAAAAGAATAGATTAATTGAGGAAAAGGTATTGTAATCGGTTTATTTGTGTGGTTTTCCCCAGAGGAGTTTCTTGAGGGCCCACAAATTGTGGAATCAACTGTTTTTTGGGAGGGTCTAATATTTTGATTATGTCTCACTTTCCAACCTTTCTTGTCTCACTTTCCAACCCATTGTCTCACTTTCCAACCTGGGTGTCTCACTTTCCAACCCGGGTGTCTCACTTTCCAACCTGGGTGTCTCACTTTACAACCGGAGTGTCTCACTTTACAACCTTAATGTCTTACTTTACAAATAACCCTACGCCTAGAACACTTAATTGGAAATTTCGTTACTTTTACAGTAGTAAACACCAAATTTGCAACAATAACAGAATAACAAACAAATAACAAAATCAAATAACAACAACATACATCTGCAACAAAGTTTAAAGTTTACGTCAACTTAAAATCAATATTAATGAGACCCTGTGTATGGTAAAATCGTCGCCTCAAACGATGGTTCTGCACAAAATTTGCTGATATTGTTAAAAGAAAAATTAAGGTTGTAAAGTAAGACATTAAGGTTGTAAAGTGAGACAGTTATGTTGGAAAGTGAGACACGTAGGTTGTAAAGTGAGACAGTTAGGTTGGAAAGTGAGACACGTAGGTTGGAAAGTGAGACGGGTTGGAAAGTGAGACTAAGCCAATATTTTACTGAAACGAAGCTGTAAATTACGCTGCTTTTCTAGTATACATACACTATAAGGCAGTGGCGCACCCAGACTTTTCTGACAAGGCGAGCGGCACCTATGTTGAAGATTTTCTTTTAAAATTCTTTTCTGCACATGCTTTACGTGCTTTGAGAACAAGCATGTTGTACTAGTTGGTTTCATTGATAAAGTAGTTAAATAGAATTAATCATTCTTAGTAATGTGAAAGCAGGGAGTCTGGGAGGCGCAGCCCCACAGAAGTTGAGAATTTTTGCTTTCTACACATGAAAGTATTTTTTCTGACCACTTTTTGCTGTTTCAAAGGATCTAGTTGGCTTCTTTGTTGCGCCCCTGCTATAAGGATTAGTTTTAGCGCACAAAATAAGCTATTAGGTTTATGGATGTATTGAGCGTGGTAGTAATCCCCTGTTTCAGTAAGCCTCACTTTTTAATTTTAGGATAAGGTAAAAGTGTTAATGCTGGTAAGCCTTAGATTCTGATTTTCTTGTTCCCAGGCTCGTATTTTTCTGAAAATATTTGCTCGTTTTTGTATTGTATCTTTTGCTTTTAAGGCCCCACCGTCGCCGTCGAACTATCTCTACTTTAATGACTGTGTACACTTGAATGTTTGTCCACTGTTAGTGCAATGGTTTAATTTTTGTTTACTGTAGCTGTCCCAGTGCTTAGACGTGGTGGAGATGCACATTGCCAAACAGATTTCCAGTCAGTCCAGTGCCTTCTTTCATGCCATGACTTCTCATGATGAGCTTCAGGAATACTTAGGCCAAACTAAACGAGCTGTTCAGGAAATGAGGTTGGAATTTTTGCGTTACTTGTGTGGAGGCTTAATACTATCACGCTGTCTGAGAATGAGATCGGCGATTGAAGGAGATGCACGCTTGTTTCCCCCAATATATGATGTATTCCTTTGCTGGGCGGGCAAGAGTCTCAGTAATTTTGCTTCGTTTTCGACAACACTTGGTTTATTATTAGCAGCGAAATAATGGAAGACTCGGTCGGTAAGATCAAGCAATAATCATTTGATGGAAGGCATTGAGAGACTTTTAGCATATTTCTCAAATACGTAATGTGTGTTTTGTTTTTAGGTCAAGAATTCGACAGTTAGACGAGACTGTCGTTTTTCAATCCGTTAAGCTTCTGTCCTGTGAACGGGCTCGAAACAACTGCTCTTCGTTGCTTGAAAAGGTTAATCAGCTTTAATTGGTCATTTTAATCAGCTTTAGTTGGTCATCTGGAATTTTAAGGGAATTCTGTGCCCTTTCCCTTTCTTACTGTTAGCTTGGCTTCTGTGACGAGAATTAAGTAAAACTGTTTACTGTGCCGGTATTTAATACTGCGTTCACCCTAGTTACTGGTGTTATTATTATAGCTGAAGTTAATGAGTACGATTCGTGAAACACAGCCAACCGTCCATATGCTGTTGAATAGTTCGGATTATTTGGGCGCCCTAGATTTAATAGAAACTACACAGGAAGTGTTACACTTGGAGCTGGCTGGTATCATTTGTTTCAGGTATAGACTTTGTACGTTCGTAAAATTTTGTACGATTAGTGTACTTTCTCTTGATCTGAAATCATTTTTTTTGCAAATCTCAGATATTAATATTAGTTTGCATTTTTCTTGTCAGACGTTTTTGTGTTGGTTTATTATGTTTAGTAGTTTTAGTACGAGCATGTAATTCAAGAGCACTCAAAATAGCTCTCGTTTCTAAACAAAACATTACTTTAATACTTCTGTAGCATCTTTCCTTGCTCTCCCTTTTATCGAAATATATGGAAATAATGAAAAACGCCTGCCTGCAGTCACTAAGGCAAAAGCCTTAGTCCGAACAAGAGAAAGCCAATAGTCGCTGTGAGCGCTCTTACCCATCGAGAATTAGTGTCTGGAGCTCCTGCCTGGTTATCCAAGAAGAGGACAACCAGCTCGGCTCTATTTGTGCTGCAAAGATTTTATCAAAACCTCTCTGACTGTGCTATGCACAGAAAGCGGATCTCGGACAGATGCCCGCGGATCTCCGTAGAGATACAAACAGCATTTATACATCAAGAAAATGAGGTAAACGCGGGCCAGCAGGGGAATACACGAAGGATACAAGGCATTGTCCCTGTTGAAACATTTTGTTTGTAGCTTATTATTTGATATTTTTTTGCTTTAGTTGTAAGAAAAAATGCCACGTCTTGTTTTTAGACATTTGAGTCATCAGCTGAGTGAATTGAAGAAGATGATTAGTAAAATGTTGCAAGATGAGTTTGTTAGATTTATCAAAATGGAGTTATTCCAGATGCCTACTACTGGAAAAGATGTTGTGATTGATGAGGTATGAACTGAAATTGAGTTTTTGAAAGAGACTGGGAGGGAGGAAAGGATTGGCGTGAGCATTCGTATGGACTGAATAATAAACTGACGCCGCTGATTGTAATAAAAGTTCAGATTTGAACTTTGAGTCATCGGTCACCACCCACGGGCCATGAGTGCTTAAAGCAGCAGAGTTTTATGTTGATTTACTTTTTGCATGGCGCTCTAAGAAATAGTGTTAATATCAGCTTAACTATAAATTAGTGTGTGTTACCTTATTTTGGATTTACCACTTTTAGAACCAACTCACGTCATTAATTCTGGGCCTTGTGAAGCTGAAGGAATACAGATTCATTCAAGTCATCAAGGAAGAAGTTGCTACAGCCGTTAAAAATTTATTAAGAGATGTATGTATTGTACATCGTCTGATTTTATGTAAACTGAAATATAGTGGGATTATGGATTTTGAGAAAAGTTTGTTTGTCCTCTTGCTAAATTTCAGCATTTTTTACAGTTTCCTTATTTTCTAGACTGTAAGAGAAGCTATTGAAGATTCTGACGCTGTCGCGGAGGCTTCAGTTGTTAGGTTGGTGTTTAGATGGATATATTGACAAAATTCAATTCAGATTTGAGGATAATAATATGCGATAAATTCTGTGCAGTTGATGCAGTTAGTTTTATTTTAAGTTGTTCTGTTAATATAGTCGATATACGTACTGTGTTACTGTATCGAGAAGTCGATGTTAAATTTGGCACTTTGATTATTTTGCTTAGTGGTTAGATTCTTCTAGGTTGAAAGAATTAATTTCGTTATTCATAGCTGCTAA
Organism: Trissonchulus latispiculum; assembly: GCA_030248195.1. Taxonomy (NCBI): domain Eukaryota; kingdom Metazoa; phylum Nematoda; class Enoplea; order Enoplida; family Ironidae; genus Trissonchulus; species Trissonchulus latispiculum. The sequence continues at coordinate 66,651 of JASAND010026559.1, forward strand.
TTTGGTTGATTACACTTTTCATAGTCTTTGTTTTTAGTACTTTGGCAGATCAGATGAGACTTTTGAATTTTGATGATTGGATGAAGCTATTGTCGACAGTTCTTGAGCAAATGTTGCTTTTGTGTAGCAAAATAAAAGTATGTAAGAAAAATGCAGGTAACTCTAGAACTTAAGGGGGGTCCATTTTTGGCCGATTTTTCGACCATCTCCGATTTTGCTCATTTTCACATATTTTGTTGTTCAATTGGTATATTTTAACGAGTTTTCGAAATTGAAGTCGGATCTCTTACGGTTAGAGAGTAATTTTACCTCAAAGTTGATGTCAGCATGAGTTAAACATAGGAAACGGAAAAAGTGGCTTTTTCCGTGCGCTAGAGATATCGCGCCAACGGCAAAACTGAACAGTTCAACGTCCAGCTTATATTATAAATACGATCAAGAAGGGTGATTTGTAGGAAGCGGAATTTTAATTTAGGCCTTCAATATTTTTAATTAATTTTTGAAGTTTGAGAACAGTCAAATTAGACCATTTTGCAACGTTGAAATTGGGGGTCAGCAATTTTGATGAAATGTTCTGAAAGCTGTAAGGCCTAATTAAAAAGTCTACTTCCTACAAATCACAGCTTATGGCAAGACATTTCGAACGATACCAGTTGATCCTGCTTATCTTTGCCCGATTTCGAGATTTTTCTGGCGCAGAATTCTGAATTTTTAGCAAAATTTCAAAAATTCGTATTTTTTGGCAAATAACATAAGGCTATGGCAACACAGACCTACAAAATGTTTGACTATCTATATGCATACCATTATTGATGGCTTTAAATCAAGTTTGGATACGAATGGTGCAGGTTAGTACATCCAGTTGGTCGCTGGGGTCAAATATGAGGGTCTGACAACCATAATCTCGAAAATCGCGATTTTTCAAATTTTTCGAAATACGTTAAATTTTATATCAATCGAAAGCTCTCATTGTCGGGAACATTTTTTCTTCTTGAATGACCATAGCCCGCAAATGCGCCAAATTCCAGTTATCGGCCGCTAAATGATTGTTGCGGCCAAGGCTTTCCAGCGCCGGTGCTACTACCTAAAATCACTAAATAAAGCCATAGAGCAGACTTCCCTATTAAAAGTTACCCGAAATCCTTTGTTTACATCAGTTATCAAACATAGCCGAATGAAGCTCCATTCTCAAGGATGTTCAGGTGTGAATTGCCTTTATTTGCTACAGCACCGTTGTTTTCATCCATTTTCAAATTGCATGCAATTAATCGCCGGTGTCGTATACTATTTTGTCACCTATGCTAAAATGTCACCTAAGCAAGTTTTTCACAGAAAATGCTCGTTACTTTCCAACCTCGTTATTTTTAATGGCATTGGATAGCTCTTGCAAAGACGATTGTTTTGATATAAAATAATGTGGTAATTAAGCTAATTATAGCTGCTAATTAACACATAAAATTAACATAGGAAGTTTTCAAATTTAAAGTGAAACCTATCATGTTGTATATCATTCGAAAGCTCTTGACGAGGCGGATTCAATGGACTAGCAATTAAACCAATTAGTTAAGCTAGTCGAAACTTTAGCCGAAAAATCTATTTTTCGGTAACATATGGAGTTCTTACGCATTGCTAGGCCAATTAGTTGGTTTAATTGTTGATCCATTGAATCCGCCTCGTCAAGAGCTTTCGAATGATATACAACATGATAGGTTTCACTTTAAATTTGAAAATTTCCTATGTTAATTTTAAGTGTTAATTAGCAGCTATAATTAGCTTAATTACCACATTATTTCATATCAAAACAATCGTCTTTGCAAGAGCTATCCAATGCCATTAAAAATAATGAGATTGGAAAAGTAACGAGCCTTTTCTGTGAAAAATTAGCTTAGGTGACATTTTAGCATAGGTGACAAAATAGTATACGACACCGGCTACTCGTTAAGTACCGAACGAAACTACTCAAAATTTAAACTCCATGCGCAGGACATGTGCGACAAAATTTTGTGTGAAAATGAGCAGAATCCGTGACCATAAAATTTTTCATGGTGTACCCCCCTTAACCTGCAATCAAGAATTACATATAATAGTTATGGCTTGTTTATGCTTATTCCATTGTTTAATGCTTCCCAAGCTTTGTACCGCTTTAGTTTAAGCTTGCTCTTTTTCCATTTAGATCCTTCAAGAATCTCTGTTAATGCTGCTACAGTTTGTTGGTGGTCAAAAGGAGCCAGAGTCCCCTGAAATCTGCATGTCTCCTGTCTCTCTAACATCGTATGTCAGAATATTAAGTGTAGTATTAGCCAACCTCGCATTTTGCCTTTTTCCGCCGCCAAATTTTCTGCAGGGGTGACATGAGAAGGATCGTCGCAGGTCTGGGAAAGACACCAATTTGCGAAAACTGCTCAAAACGCAGCTATGTTTTGCTACAGAGTTAACAAATTTATCAGCTTAATCTTAAGCTTTAAATGTTGAAAATTACAAAAGAACTAAAACTTCGGTGAAGTCGGAAAACTTGAAATCTCACCCTCGAAGTCCTGTTTTCCGGGCACTCTTGGCATGGGTTAGGGGGCAATCTTGGTGGTGGTCCAATTCTTGTAATAGTTTATTATAAATTCTTCCACCCTTCGTAAGCTCCCCGAATCTTGTTGTGAGAAAATTCTTACAGTTGATTACGATTGAATGCTTGGGTATGTTATTTTTGGCATTTTATTTAATTCAGCGTTATTACCGTATTGTATGTTTGCATATAATTCTGGTGTTTTAAGTCCTATCTCGGATTATGAAGCCATTCTAAACACTGACGACTTTCGAACTTTGCATCAAGAGTGTGCTGATATATCCGTCTATGCCTGCAGTTATGCCCAGGAGCGATGTGCTAGGCTTATCGTTGCTCGGTCCAAAGTAAGTAATTCTTCGGGTCAGAAATGACTGTTTTGATTTCTTTTCTTCTATAAATTAAAAGTTTCTTCTATTTTAGAAATCACTAGTTTTAGTTTCTATTTTAGAAATCACTAGTTTTAGTTGGAATTCTTTACGAATTGCACATAAATTTGCAGTTATGCCATTTTTCTCCTAAGATCAGTAATTCATTTTAGGATGGATTCATCGAAAAACTTCCAAGGGATCATTTTCTGAACTTACTCAGAAAGGTTACCCATTTTATGGAGAATTGTGAAACGCTGTGTGGGAAGAAACTAACGGCTCTTCGCAGTTGTTTTCAGACACAAGCATCTCGCTATGTGTGCAAATTTCATGATGATAAGAAGCGAAAGTTGGCGTAAGAATGTTTGACTTACTCTGCTGTGAACGTGAAATTAGAACCTCCTATTCTTAAACTAAGGTAAAATGTAAAGGTTTTCCCCAGGAGATATCTCCGACCTGCCACAGGACATGGGGTGCCGGTGCTCGTCCCCGGATTCTTATCCGTAGAGCCAGGAGTGTCACCTCAAATGATGATTGCATTCGTGGAAGGGGGGGCGGTCCTTCTACACAGAGTCCTGTTACCTTCCCACCGTAGTGGTACCCATTTAGCTGGATTGGCTAGAGTCGGGAAAGATCTGTGACCTCCGAGGATCGAACCACGGACCCTAAGATCGGAAGTTCTTACCAACGCCTTAGACCACTCGGCCATCCCGGCGCAAACTGAACTCAAACTCAACTGCCATAATGAATATTCTAAATTGTTGAGTGTCATTGTTCGATTACTATGCATTTTTCTGTAAAATAAAGAGTTTTCAAATGGCATACCATCAAAACTAGTGGCAGCTAAAGTTTGAATTTACTAATGTCATAATCTACGTATATCCACCTGACCTGAAAAGTATGCAATGGCAGCAACAATTTTTTTTACAATGTGCTTTCAAAGGTGCCATCCAATCCTTATTAGGCGTTATTATTGGACTGCACGTCTCATTTTTTGGAATAGTTGTTCGTGTTGTAGTTTTTGTAAGCTTGTGTTATGTATTGCTCTGCTGCCTAACTTTCAAGTATGGCAGCATGTTTCTTAGTGAATAAGAGGCATGTTTAATCTTAATGTTGACCAGCCCTAGTTACAGGAAATATTGCTAGAAAAAGTTACAGGCCCAAAAGTCCGAAGAATTCAGGCATACGGCGGACTCTATTCTGCTACTTAATGTGTGCAGCTTCCAGCGTACATTGTGCGATGCGTTCTGGCAATAATTAATCTGAGAAAGCTTTTCGGAGCAAATTTTCTGGAGTCATCTTTGCACGTTTGGAGATATTTTTTTACGTTGTCATGCATATTAATGCAACAAAAAGTGCACTTCATGGTCCAGTAGACTTTATTGATATTGGTAACGTTATTCGTTCTTCTATAAATTATACCTTTTCCGATACGATGACTTGTACAATTTGTATTTTTATGATTGGATTATAATGTTTTTATCAGTATTTAGAAAGTCTTCACTTACAGTGTTAATTTATTTTAGTTTGGTTTTGGACAGTGAGCACTGGAAGCAAGCAGAGGTACCGGATAGGTTCCAGAAACTGATCGATGGTGTTTATTCGTCCGGTTAGTGATCTTTTAACGAATTATCAGTCTGCTGATATTTGAGATTATGGAACTGTAATTGGTTTGGTTTGGATATGAAACGAGAACGTATTCGAAAGAGTATGCAACTGTTCTTTTAGGTTATTTTGCGAATAAATGAGCTTCCGAAAGGAAAGGAACACGCTTTTGTAGTTCTGTTCACTTCAGGTGACATCAACATTCCACGCTCTCAGTCTCCTGCCGGCAACAAACCAAAGAAACATTTATTTGTGGGAAATACAAAGTATTCGGTGGTTGGGTAAGAATGGATCGATGCTTTCTTCTTAAAATCTTTAATTCAGATTTTAATTTGTATTTTACGTTTTCTCTTTTCTGCTATTGTTTTCTCTTGATTCTTTCAATATTTTCTTCATTCAAGGACTCTCTCCTTCTCCTTTTCATTCAATTTGCTTGGGTAGTAAGCTGCACTTTACCGAAATTCATGTATAAGTACACCCATCTAACACCGTCTAAAGCTCATTTAGTCGTCCTACTGAAATAATAAATCCTCCAAATATTAGAGCTCCACGCTGAGTTTTGGTACTGTAATGCCAATTTTGGTAATTTACGACGTCCCGGGCTGCCACCGTTTTGGACAAGTTGTTGCTGTTTTCCTGGATCTTCTGGGATTCCCAATATGACCAGAGAGGCTACTTTAGCCTCCTCGCACCCCTTAGGAATTCCACCACAGCCAGAGGCTCCTCCGACACGATCCCGAGGGAGGGAGTGTGCCCAAGGTACCGGGTACGGATAGTAGTATGGGCGGGACAGTCGACTATCAGTTGAAACAGGTCTTCCTCCTGCTTGCCGCAACTAGGGCAAACAGGAGTTTGTGCTATTCCAATTCGGTGTCTGAACTGGGCCAACAGGGTGCAGTGTCCTTTACTTTTAAGGGTTGGGCCAGTACAGTCCGATACTTCCGGCTGAGGCCGATTTGCTCAGCATTTCTGGGTAGATTCCACCGTATATGCCCAAACAATCGGTTGCGCATTTCTTCAGCGTTTGAACTCCGGCAGTGGCGCCTGATTACAGCTTTGGCAGTTGTAAAATCCATAGGCACTAGGTCTTGCGGTAGGGTAATGGCATTTTTGCCGCCTCATCGGCCTTTTCATTTCCGGAGATACCGACATGGGACGGCATCCACTGGAAGATAGTGTGGGCGGCATTACAGTGATTCGGCTGAGATGATTCCAGATGCCATTGATTATTCTGTGGCCATTAACGTTGCATTGGCCATCCTGAAGAGTTCTCAGTTTTGGACAAGTCACCTGAACTGCCTCTATCAAACGAAAGGCCTGAGCTTATTGGCTCAAATTTATATCAGAGAGTTAGCAACGCTAGTACTACCGTTTGCAGTAACTAGAGCGCTCTAGATTCTGTGGTTTTTGTGCTGAGACACACAATAATGAAATGGACTTACTAGGTTCCCTTTAGGCAAAAATAAGTTGGGGGGAGAGTGGGGGAGACGCCCCCCCCCACTTCGAGGAGTGGGGGGGGGGGAGAAAGGTCGAAAAGTGGGAAGAGGAGGAGATAAAATGAGCCAAAAATGCTAAAAATGTTGTATAAATAGCCTGTTTTCCACATACACTGCTATAACTATGTAAAAGTGCTCACACCAAGTTTTAGCACCAAAAAAGCGATTTTTGACCAAAAATTTCCGGCAGAAACCGAAAACATTTTGAAAATTTTTACCAAAAATCCTAAAAATTTGTCAATTTCTGGGCACCTTGGGGTGAGTGGGGGGAAGCCCAAAAAGTGGGGGTGGGGCCGAGTGGGGGGGGGGGGGAGGTGCTCGAGTGGGGGGGACCCAAAAGTGGGGGGCCCAGTAATATAAACCCAGACCACGACGCACAGATCCGCTTAATTGATGTTTTTTAGACCCTAGAAACCTTAAAATTCCCAAAAGATGCCGCTTTTACATATATGATTTTCATACTAGTTCTGAGGCGTGTATGCAAAAAATCGGCAAATCCCAATCCCGTTTTTTGATATATATATATATATATACATATATATATATATATGAGCTAACAATTTGCACACAAAATCTAGGTACCATAGATAACATTTAGAGTTAATTTCAGCAAAATCTGAGAAATT
>JASAND010026560.1:0-39906 GCA_030248195.1 Trissonchulus latispiculum
AGATCGGTGTGGTAGCTTTACGCGAAAGCTGCTGAGAGTGTTAAAGCCTTCGGTATTGCTAGGTAGATGAAGGTAAAAATCCGTCATTTTCGTCAATCCAGCTGTTAAGTTTGTCTGGGTATCCTAGCCACTTGACAAAATACTGTTTTCGCTTACCTCTCCCCCTTGTTTTTATGACTTTTTCCACCCAGTAAGTTTGTGGTTCAGTAACAACTTGGAGTTCTTGTTCGTAAAACCGTCCCTCCACAGCTTCCCCTTGCAAATCACTAATGTCGTACATGGGTGGCTTCTCCGGTGAAACCTTTGTAATTTTGAACAGTTCTTCAGACCAATTTGGAAGATACCCTTTTCAAAAATGCCCTTCGAGCGACTAATTCTTACAATATCACCTACACTAAGTTTTGGAGTAGCATAATGAAAAGGATGGTGGGTGCCGTACAAATTAAATGTCACTACTTCTTGGTTTTTCGGATCGGAAGCCATATTTGGGGTCATTTTTATGCTTCGATGTTTAGAATCGTTATAACCAGCTACAAATTGGGGCAGTACATCAATGTATCTATACGTTCTGTTTTTAGTAAAGTACTTGAAAAGTTTCGTTTTGATGGTCCTGTTAAATCGCTCCACAAGACTGCATTTAATGTCGGGATTGTTGCACGTGTAAAAGTGAATCTTGTTGGTCTTGAGCAATTTCTGAAACGTGGCGTTGAGAAATTCCTTTCCCTTGTCTGACTGCAAGTTTGTCGGTCTTCGACCACATTCCAATATGGTTTGAAAGGCGGTGGACACATCGTTACCCGATTTTGACTTTACTGGCACTACCCAGGCATATTTGGAGAATGCGTCTACGCATGTAAGAAGGTATTTGTATCCGTCATTTTCTTCGGCTACTCGGACCATGTCAGCCAAATCAACTTGCCATAGTTTATCTATACCCACAACAACATAGCGTCTTCTTGGATAGTTTCGCCTGATGGGTTTGTGCATGGTATATGTATATTGCTTCTGGAGATATTTTCGAACATCTTTGATGGTGATTTCTGGCATAAAGCGTTTTGCTGCGCTAAATAAAGGTACTAAGCCTGTGAACGCACTGCTTTTGTCTGGATTGTAGTATAGTTTATCTAAGAGCGCTTCCATTTTAATCGTTTTAAGGCCTTTGAAACACTAGAACCACGACCAACTTGCTTTTTATGCTTTGCAATGTCCATCCAACGAGAAGAATTGCCTATAAACTCTCGCGGTACGTTGCTATCTTGCAGAGCTTCGGTGAATAAATCGTCACCAGGTTGGGCCGTTTTCGTTTTTCGTTTACGAACAAAATCGTGTACCAGATCAAAAATGCGTGATCCTGGTGCAACTTGACCATTATATTCAATTTCCCCTTTATCGTTTACTCTGAACCCTCTAATGTTTTGCAGGTGTTGGATCAGCATCTGTCCTTTAGTTTGAACCGCCCTTGGTAAGTTATTGACAATAATGTGATCAGTCTGAGCAGTTTCTTGGTGAGTCTGTACTGGCAGGTCTGACTTAACCGTTACCGTGGTTTTTGGTTTCTCTTTGATGAGACGATTACGGTAGTTTTCTTGACGGTATAGAGCCAGTTTAACATCATCGGGCACCTTTTGCTGCAATGCCTGGGGCCTGTTGCATAAAAGTCAGTAGTACTTGACTACTGAAGTACTGAATTATTGAATTTGAGTTCAGTAGTACTGAAAATTCCGTTGCATAAACGGCTACTGAAAAATTGGACTACTTAATTTCAATAGTTCAGTATTTCAGTACTAAATGCTTTTGAAGAATTCCGCATTCGCAAAGAGTTTCAGTAGTCAGGTTCAGTAGTGCGGATAATGTTAGAATTTCGAAATAAATAGCTATGCCGTTAACATTCTTATACAATTCAGGTTAAATAATGGTCTTAGCAAGAAATTAAGAGGAGTTGAAGAATTCTGCTTTTTCAGGCAACACAAAATAATCTGATTAAGGTCGCACTTCCCTTACATTCAGTCCACTTTGGAAAGCTATAACTTACTCAATATTGAGAGCTATGGATTAAGCCACATATCAAAATTAAGCTCTGCATCTTCTGCGTCGATTGGTATCATTGAAACATGTCTACCTAATTTGTATTGGTTGCAAACTTACCAAACGTAGCCACAATTTTTGACCAAAATTTTTTCTGAAAATTTTTTAAGAAACAAGAAAATGGCCGTATCCAATGTGTTTCTGAGATAATTTGCCAGGGACGGTTTTTTGATTTTGTCAAAATATCGTTTCAGTATGCAGCAATTGAGCATTTCCTGAAAATTTGGCATTTTATCCGACTTTGAAAAATCATTGCTCTTGATTGGAGGCTAATAAAAAGAAAAATAAAAAACCGCCCCTGGCAAATTGTCCAAACATACTATGTGTAGTATATCTTTTAGATCCACCCATTGGTTGTGGAGCAATCTTCGGTCAAAACATTTTGGCCGCAATTTGACAAAATCAGTTATTCGCCCAGAACTTTAGACTCATTCAGTGTACAGGGCTCTAATTAACCTAATTTGTGCCTCTTTCGAAGCTCTTTAATTTGAGTATAAACTTGCATACGCTTGTAGTGTACACTGACTCCAATTCGACAAAAACTGTTTTCAGCAAGATCGAGTCAAAAATAACCAATTTTCGAGCAAAAAGTGTTCAAAAATTTACTGCTAAAAAACGATAAGAGCTAGAAACTTATGTCTAAAAGCAAAGTTGTAGAGCACATAATAATCTTTCAAATAATTATAGTCACTGGGCACAACTTTGCATACATAGTTCTAGAAAGTCAAATGTTTGTTTCTCACGGTACATGAGCGCTATGAAGCTGGCATTTTTACAGGACGTTTATTATCATTCTCGATGTATTTAATGAAAATTTGAATGAAATCGGGCAATAATTGCACTTTCTGCAACTATATCTGCACGAAAGGGGTGCACAACCTTAAATTATTAGCTCCAACCACATATTAGCACATTCATTACAATCTACATAATAAGTAACTAATAACTGGCGATACTAAATGTTGTTTTGCAAATTATTATTATCGTTGAACGATAATAATGCTACTACTGAATCAATTCTATCAGTGGTGCAAGACTCCTGAATTTTTTATTATTTTTCAGTAGTAAATAGTTAGTACTACTTAATTTTATGCAACAGGCGCTACTGAAAATTGTCAAAAACCACTACTGAAACACTACTGAAATGGGTTTCAGTAGTACTTCAGTAGTACTGATTTTTATGCAACAGAATCCACTACTGAACTACTAACTATTAGACTACTGAACCGCTACTGAATGTTCAGTAGTGTTTTATGCAACAGGGCCCTGTTTTATCTGTTTTGCAGCTACTTCTTCATGTTGTTCAAAATAGTCTGGTCGTACCAGTATCGAGTATTCCATTATCTTCTTAAAATCAAATCACTAATTAGACCTCCAACCACACCAATGAGAGGAGCCAATACTGCAGGCAAAAATCCTCCGTGTTGTACAATTTCCTTTCGTTTGCTGGCCAAACTCTTCTTTTCACGTACACGTCTTAGCACGTTTATGTGCTTCTTCAGTCTTCCTTTTTCGCTATCAGTTAGCGGTACTTTTCCAGTAAGTACGTTTTCCACACAGTCACAGATTGTTCCAATTAGTTGGTTATCTGCGGTTTTGAGTATAGCTTTGCGTTGCTTTGGGCTACACTTGCAAAGGACACTCAAGTAGTCAGCGTTCTTTTCGAATCTCTTGGCCATAATGTAAGGCAATATGCAGTATAAATATGGTTTTTATGTATTTACGTCTTTATGTCTTTTATGTTTATTTCAGCATATAAATACCATTCAGCTCATCTGGGAAGATGTTGGTTCGTATTCTAAATTCCTCCGGTGTTGCCTGATCAAGATCAATCAGTAGGTAGCCATGTGGTCTGCTGGTAGCATGGTTGAAAGCTTGCATGAAACCGTCTACCTTTCCTGGGTACATTTGCTTCGCCAAGTTAAGAGGTGTTAGTTTATCGGCTGGATTTTTCATGAGCACAATGTATTGTGCATTGATTCTGCTTGTTCTTCTGGCAAAGAATATATCTTGGGTAATGTGTATTACACTACATGACCAGTGGTGGCAGCCTCGAGTGAATAACTGTATCAGTTTAGAATCCTTTGTAACTTCAGACATGAGGTCGTCCAATACAATCAGTGTGTTCAAGTGCTTATTGCGCTTTAGTTCTTCTAAATCTGGCAATCCCTTCTGAAACGTCACATGCGGGAGTCGTTCATAGGCTTCTTGCCATTCTGCATAGCACCATAAGATTCTGTCTGGTTCCATTTGGTTTGCATGTTGTAAAAGTCTTGACACAAATGTAGTTTTTCCAGCTTTAGTAGGAGCTGCTACAATACAGGTAAATGGATGTTGAAACATCAAAAACGGGGTTGGTATAAGTGCCATTACCATCAAATAGCTAGTAGAAGGTATTTAGATGGTAGGCGGAAGTGTTTTTATTAACACTTGTTGCTTTCTGCAAAACTTAGTTTTTTCTCCATTGGCTTCCGTTCTAATCTTCATCAGTAGTTTACCAAGCACATTTTCACCCAGCCAGTTTTTGGGGTTTAGGGCTAATCTGTCATTCGCTTCCATACCAATTCCCCAGTAAGGGTCCATTGTAGCCACTGCAATTTGAGCAGTTCCACTATCTAGTAGCAGTTGCTCAATGTGGGCATTCTGTCGCACTTTCTCTGACTGCCATTTCCACTGTAGGCACACGATATTGTTGCCATTCTGCATCATACTCGGTTGATAGGGTTGTCCCGATTCGAGTAGCTTCTTCCGGTGTCCAGTCTTGCATAACACGGTTGTAGTTGTCATGATCTGCCAAGCCATTTTGCCTTTTCTGCCACATGTACCATTGTTGCACGCTTCGAAAAGGTACACCATAAATGACAAAATTGGCTCTGTAGTAGTTTGAAAATGGGTGACTGTCCGACACCAGCATCAGGTCATCTTCTCTTTTGGTTTTGGTTTTCATGCAGTCCGTTGTTTGTCTCTTCTTTCTGTTCTTGTGGTGTTGAGTATTGTGCCATTTGAGGTCTCTCATTGTGTTGAAGATCTGCCCACAGCAAGAGCGTGGGTGTCCATTTCGCATGTGCCTTCGCTTCTCCTTCATGTCCTGGTAGCAACCCTCCCCCAAAACTTTTTGGGGGGAAGCCCCCCCCCCCCCCAACGGGGGTGAGGCATCGGTGTAAGGTGCGGGGGGGGGGTAGCAACCCTCCCCCAAAACGTTTTGGGGGGAAGTCCCCCCCCAACGGGGGGGGGGAGGGAGGACTGGCCAAAAATTTTTAGGGTAAATTTTGAAAAACTGTCGAAATTTTTGGCTTAAACTGTTTATTATTATGAGAAATACACGTTTTTAACTATTATGGATCTTATGACTCAATATTGACCTTATTTTGGACTTGGAAACATGTTGGCAATCAAGTTTTTGAGTTTAAAACCACTGTCTAATGTTAAAATTACTTTATGGTTAGATGTTTTTCATGATTATAAACGGCTGAAAATGCGATTTTTGGCATAAAAAATGAAAAATGTTTTTGGGGGAGAGTTAGGGGGGGTCCTGGGGGGGTTGGGGGGGGGTCGCCAGAGGGGCCCCCCCAGAAACTGTTGGGGGGGAAGCCTCCCCCACCCCCACTCTCCGTTACACCTATGGTGTGAGGGGGTGCATAGGTGTGGCTGGGCATAGGTGTGGCTGGGCAAAAAATCTGGGGGGGGGGGTTCCGAGTTCCGACGGAGGGTTGGGGGAACCCCCCCCCATAGGTGTAAGGTGGCGGGGGGGGGTTGAGGGGGGTAGCCCCCCAAGCCTTTTTGCAACCCTCCCCCAAAACTTTTTTGGGGGGGACGTCCCCCCCCCAACCTGGGGGGGGGGGGGGTAGTCGCGCCGAAGGCGCGAAAAATGGCCAAAAATTGGGTATTTTTAGGGTAAATTTTGAAAAAATTTTCAAAAATGTCGAAATTTTTGGCTTAAACTGTTTATTATTATGAGAAATACACGTTTTTAACTGTATTATGGATCTTATGACTCAATATTGACCTTATTTTGGACTTGGAAACATGTTGGCGATCAAGTTTTTGAGTTTAAAACCACTGTCTAATGTTAATATTACTTTATGGTTAGATGTTTTTCATCATTAGAAACGGCTGAAAATGCGATTTTTGGCATAAAAAATGAAAAATTTTTTGGGGGAGGGTTGGGGGGCTCCTGGGGGGGGGTCGCCAGAGGGGGCCCCCCAGAAAATGTTGGGGGGGAGCCTCCCCCACCCCAAATCTCCGTTACACCTATGCCCCCCCTAAATTCTCGATTTTATGCCATTTTTGGCAACTTTTTGGGCAAATATCTGGGGGGGGTAGCAAAAATCTGAAAATCTGGGCGGGGGGTCGCCAGAATTCGTCATTTTGGTGGGGGGTCCCCCCCACCGCCCCCCTAACACACCTGTGGGGGGGGGGGGTGGTATATACCCCCCACTAAAATGACAAATTTTTTCGATCCGCCCGCCCCCAGAATCTGGGGCCCAGATTTTCAGATTTTTGCTACCCCCCCAGATTTTTGGCCAAAAAGTGGCGAAAAATGGCATATGATCGAAATTTTAGAGGGTCCCCCTCATAGTTTCACCAGGGGGGGGGGGCAAGGTTTTTTAGGCCATAGCTTAGGCCATGGCCATCAGTGGCGGATCCAGGATTTTGAAAGGGGGGCCCGCTGAAAAATTTTTCCGGGGGGGGCACCAAATTTTTCCGGGAGGGGGGGGGTAAAAATTTCTTTTTCCAGGAACAAAATATTTTTACAAGAAAATTAAAATTGTGTATGGAAAGGGTAGTTAACTTGCCAATTTGAAAACAACTATATCCCGTGAGTGAAGCAAAGCATGGAGAATTTACACAACAAGTACACGGGGGTTCGGGGGGCAGAGCCCCCCAGCAGTTGAAGAATTTTTTGTAATTTGAATAAAATCCGTCATGCATAGTTTTGAATAGATTAATTTATTATAATGGAGTTACGTATGTGGAGATACGTTATAAATGTTAACGTTAAAACCCGAAATTATACATTTCGCGAATTGAACGGCTGTTTTGTTCGAAACCCGAAATGTACAGGCATTCTTATTAAAACCCGAAATGAATAACTGAAGCCATTCAATTCGCGAAATGAATAGCTTTTCCATTCAAAACGCGAAATGATAAGTGGCTATTGAAAACTCCGAATTTAAATTAAGATTTTTCCATTAAACCATTTCCAACCAAACTTCTCAGCGAAACTGACTTGTCAGGGACATCCTCGAGAAGTTTGGTTGGAAATGGTTTAATGGAAAAATCTTAATTACAAATTCGGGTTTTGAATAGCCACTGGCTATTCATTTCGCGTTTTGAATGGAAAAGCTATTCATTTCGCGAATTCGAATGGTTTCAGTTATTCATTTCGGGTTTTGAATAAGAATGCCTATGCATTTCGGGTTTTGAATAAAACAGCCATTCAATTCGCGAAATGTATAATTTCGGGTTTTGAACGTAACATATACATGTACATATAGTAACTTACGAAATGAAAAACTTGCAGTAAAATAGTATATACAAGGAATGGTGACAATAAATAGGACAAGTTACAAGGGCAAGAAAGATAATGTACAAAACGGGGGCAGGGGGTGGAGCCCCCAGAAGTTGAAGAATTTTTTGAATTCGTGGAAAATTCAGCAATTCAAATGTTTAAAAAGAATAAAAGATTAGTTAAGTAAGACTTATAATGAGATATTGAGTTGTATAATCGATCAGTGGGAAAGCAAAACGGGAATTGGATGCTTTTCTGAATTTTTCACTTATATATACACAATTTATTCTAGAGCACTTTTAGAAGCTGCCAATTATCAATCCTGCATTTCCCATTCATATATATATATATATACGTTATGAAAGCAAAACAAAATTTGTAAATGCCCGTATTAAGCCGGTATATATATAGTCATAAGATAAAATGAAGGCGTTGTGTACAATTATATACTTACAAAACAGGAATGGAAACAAAATAGAAGACATTTTAAGAGACAGAAGTTCTGTCACAGAACTACGTATATATATATATATATATACGCAATAAAGCAGCACAGAAGAATAAGTGCGCCGCAGGCGAAATTTTTTGAAAAATTTGTGAAATGTATTAAAATTATGCTAAATTTTCACTCAAAATATGCATATAAACAGCTGAAAAATTTTTCTAGGGGGGGGCCCGGAATGTCAAAGGAGGGGGCCCAAATCGCAAAGGGGGGGGGCCCCGGGCCCCCGGGCCCCCCCCCCCTGGATACGCCACTGATGGCCATAGGTGTACCACCTGTTTGGGTTGGGGGGGGGGAGTAGAAGGTCCAAATTTGGCTCGGGGGACCCCACCCAAATCCGAAATTTGGGGGGGGACCCCCCTAAACTGTACCCTAGTTTTTTTAGCTAAAAATGCTCCTTTTTCGATGTATAGTACATTAAACGTACTCAAAAGCTTCTGTCAATAGTTTTCGTATGCGAAAATAGGGCTTGAAAATTGACAAATTTGTACTAAAATATGCCTAAATTAGCCCAGATTGTGGTTTATAATTGCGTATATTACCTTTTAATTGCTATAAATAACCATCTTTAGCTGTTTATAGGCGATTTATAGCCTATTTTCAAATTTTTTTCAAAAATTTTCAGAAGTTGCAAAAAATTTTTTCAAAAATTTTGCATTTTTTACTTGGTTTGGACCCAATTTTAGGGGGGGAGGGGGGTTTGAGCTCGGCTTGGGGGGGGGGGGAGTAGTTGAGGTCGGGTAGGGGGGGAGGGGGTCTGGCCTCTCCGTGGGGGGGGGGGGTCTCACAGGGGGTAAACTGTAGCCTGGTACACCTATGGCCATGGCCTAAATTTATGAGTTGATGGCCTAAAGAATTTTGGCCGTTGAGGCCATTTGGCCTAAATTTTTCGACGAACACCCAGTTAAATTTTATTGATTTTTAAGTAAAAACAGTCATTTTCTAAAAAATTTTTCGCGCCTGCGGCGTGGATTTCTATATTTTTACTTCTATTTCTTTCTTAGTTTAATTTTCTTCTTTCCTTGGTTATCTATAGCCCATAGGTGTATATAATTTGGGAATGGGGGGTTTGGGGGAGGTAATCCCCCCCCAGCCATAGTTTCCCTGGAACTTTGGGTCTCGGGGGGGGGGGGGGTAAATCTTGGCCGACCTCCGAAATGTGATGGGGGGTACCCCCCCCCAGAATTCGGACCTCAGAAATTTCGAAAAATGGCCAAAAATTGCAAAATTTTCTGTAATTTAGCCCTTTTTTCATCAAAATAAGGCTTGTTCTTAACGTTTTAGGTGTTTCTGCATCGTTTTAAAGCGATTTTAGGTCAAAATTTTAGAAAAATTTTTCAAAAAATGACCATTTTTCGACCAAATTTAGCTAACTTTGTGGTTCCAAAAATCGTTGGGGGGGGGGGTTCGGGGGGGCAGCCAAAAGTTGGGGGAGGGTAAGTAAAAAAATCTGGGGGGGGTAAATTTGGTCAAAAATTTTGGGGGGGGATACCCCCCCCCCAACCCCCCCCCCCCCAAAGGAAACTATGCCCCCAGCCATTTTTACAAACCCCCCCAAAAAATTTTGGGGGACCCCGGCCCCTCCCCCCCAACGGGGGGGGGGGTAGTCGCGCTTAATTGGCCAAAAATTGGGTATTTTTAGGGTAAATTCCGCAAAATTTTTCAAAAAATTCCAAATTTTTTGCAGAAAGTGTTTATTATTGCGAGAAATACACGTTTTTAACGATTTTATGGACCTTCTGGCTCAATATTGACCTCATTTTAGACTTAGAAACATGTTGGCAATCAAGTTTTCGAGTTTAAAACCCCTGTCTAATGTCAAAATTACTTCATAGTTGAATGTTTTTTGGCATTAGCAACATAGGTGTATATACCTTGAGAAAAACGTTGGGGGAGGAGCCCCCCCCCAACCCAAATCCCCGTTACACCTATGCTATAGCCATGGGGTGAAAAAACCCACCCCCTTTTTGGGGGGAAACCATAGGTGTAACGGGGATTTGGGTTGGGGGGCCCCTCCCCCGGAATTTTGGGGGGGGCCCCCTTTTTAGACCTCCCCAAAAACCCCCCCCCACGACCCCCCCCAAACCTCCCCCAAAAAAATTTTCTATTTTTATGTCAAAAATCGCATTTTCAGCCATTGCTAATGCCAAAAAACATTCAACTATGAAGTAATTTTGACATTAGACAGGGGTTTTAAACTCGAAAACTTGATTGTCAACATGTTTCTAAGTCTAAAATAAGGTCAATATTGAGCCAGAAAGTCCATAAAACCGTTAAAAACGTGTATTTCTCGCACTAATATATAAACACTTTAAGCCAAAAATTTGGACTCTTGAAAAATTTTGCAGAATTTGCCCTAAAAATACCCTATTTTTGGCCAATTTTTCGCGCCTTCGGCGCGACTACCCCCCTCCCCCCCAGTTGGGGGGGGGCCGGGGGCACCCAAAAATTTTTTGGGGGGGTTTGTAAAAATGGCTGGGGGGGTTAACCCCCCAATTACACCTATGGAAAAAACCCGCCCGCCTCCTGGGTCATGGGTTGGAGATATGAGCTCCAAAACATATATAGCAGCAGGAAGCGCGACTCTTTCTAACCTATGTATGCAAAGATCAAGTCATTTGGTTCACTCCTGCTCATTTTATGACATTTTGAAAATGACAACTATATATATACTTTTTTGGTTCAACCATCCAAAAATTTACCAAAAGTTTGGACCGATGTAACTTTTGACTGGATTGGGCTAAAAAAGTTTTGCAAATATCTGCAATGATGGCAACTCTTCCTCTTTGCACACAGCCAAAATTAGACCGATCCGCTGCACCGTTAGTCTGGCACATTGCCAAACGTGGGGGGGGAAACTCACTTTAGGGGGAAAAACCCACCCAATTTTTTTGAAATTTTTTTTAACCACTCAACACGGAAACAATTGGAGACCATAGCACGGTACTCTCGAGCACGCTGCGTCATACTATGCGGTCAGATTCGGACAATTTTGCTTACCTTGGCTAGCTAGGGGCTAAAAACCTTAAAAGTGCCATTTCGCTGCTGGAGGACACAATACAGGTGCAATTGTGGATTTAACAGCCAATTCTACGTAAAAAACCATTCTCTACACGTTAGAATAATAAGTTTTATCAAATTACATCATTTTTAGCATTTTTCAAAAATTGCCCTATGTTTATGTGTTAAACTTTATGAAACCTGGCCAGTTGATGCAGCATTTTCAACGGCACATGAGATCTCAATAAAAGCTACTTAGATCGGGTTTTTGGTTGATACTTACTAAAAAAGGGTTGAATTTTACACTGGAAGAATTGCGCTACGATAATTTTTAAGACCTGTGAGGGGTGGGTTTATTTTCCCCCATTTGGGTTTTTCCCCATTGGGTTTTCCCCCCGCTACTTTTTGCATTATACCGCTCTAACGGTACTATATACCTAGAGAAGTGCAAATAGGCTTAAAAGAATGTTCTAAGTTAATACGTCAAGTACGATGGTATATAAAGTTCTCAGATAACCCTTATAATAAAAAAGTTCCATCCAAAAATGTGGGTTTTCCCCCCATGGCTACCCGTATTGTGCTCCTATAGAGGTCGGGGAAAAAACCAACCCGCAAATGGTGGGGAAAAAACCAACCCCCCGTTTGGGCGATGAGCTAGCGGGCTCAAATTTTGCATGCAAGTTGGTAGGGCCCATCCCCATCCCACCTACCCAAGGCCGCACCCAGGGGGGGTTCAAGGGGTCTAGACCCCCCCTTTTGGGAGGACAAAATGGAAAATTTTTGCTATTTCTATGGCAAAAACAGCTATTTTTAAAAAATTTTCGCGCCTTCGGCGCGATAATTCACTTTTTCCTAGAAATAATGGTCCAATGTATATATATATATATACTGTTTTAGGGCAAAAATGCAAAAATTCTTCAGCTTCTGGGCCCCCGTTGCGTTTTACCTTGGACCCCTCTTTTCAAAATCCTGGGTGCGGGCCTGCACCTACCACACCAAATTTGAGCTAAATCGGACCATTTTTGAGCATTTTGTGACATTTTGAAAATTTTGTCATTTTTGACCCCCCAAAAATTCAAAATTTGCCTATTTTTGAAGGCCTGTAAAAAATTTTCCATTGCAGTTAGATATTAACTTTTAATACTTTCTATGAGAACAACATGTGCTCTTTCCAAAAATGTCGGTCTCGCCTTCCTGCGACGCTTAGCAAGCTGCCAGCAGAATTTTTAGAAAATGGGAAAAAACCAAGGGGTGGGAAAATAACCAATTTTTACTTTTGCTGCCAAACTCCCAAAATGGTTCTTAGTTGCTCAAAAGTCATCCACATAGCAAGTTTAATGCGTTCTTTCACGTGAACAGCTCAAAATTGCATTTGGACTTGGCAATTTAGTGCTAGCCGGTAAAAAACTCATTTCGGCGGATCGGCTGTTTGGCTCAGCTAAAGCGGCCAAAAAGTACTCTGGGACAAAGAAATACGCGAAAAAACACTGAAACAACGTGTATTTTAATTTATTTCATCGAATTTCGAAAGATTACAAATTTTTGCATTTTAACTTAGAAACTGGCAAATTTGATGAATCCTAGCCTGTTGATGCTGCAAATATTGATGTTTGATTTTCTCACTTATTATACGGAATATCGCAAAAATAAGTGCGGATATGAAGTCAGCGACGCCGATTTATCCTGTTGCATGCATAAAATCGCTAATATGAGTTACCCTGACCGAATACTCCGGTTGGTTTTTTACCCCGGCTAATTAACCGTTAATTACTAATTAACGACAGGACCTAGATAGGCGATTTATATACCAAAATGACAGTCTAGACAGGGCTTGATAAGAAAATAATTTATAGCTGGATTGCTCCACTGGGTAGTTCTGCAGAGTCCAAAAAGTGACTACCTTGGTTTTTTCCCCGACCTCTATATATATATATACATGTTTTAATTTTCATTAAGAATTCATTATTAATACTGTCGTGCAGGCGCGTAGCCAGGGGGGGTATGGGGGGAATTCCCCCCCCCCGAAATTGTGTTGCCCCCAGGAATTTTTTCCTGCTATGTGTAAAACGCCTATTTTTCAAAAAATTTTCGCGCCGTTGGCGCGAAATATAAAGTGTTTTATACCATTACACTACGTGTTTCGCACTAAAGAAAGGGTGCCAATTAACCTATTTTTTCTACTTTGAACACATTCTGCACCATTTGAGTGCATGAACAAGCACTGCGCCTTAAATATTATTGTAATTTCAGCGAATGCTCTAAAAATTCTACGAGGGTCACGAAATAGAAAATTTTCTCTGCTTCAGGGGGGCTCCGCCCCCAGACCCCCCGAAAAATTTTGCATTCCCCCCCGAATTTTTTTCTGGCTACGCTAGTGCTGTCGTGCACTATTATTTCTATGCTAACAAGGTTCTGTTTCTGCCACTTAAAGGTAAAAACGTACGTATAGTTTTTCTGGTACGACAGTGATGATGGCGATTTTTGTTGTTAAACAGCGATTTCTGAATATATGACGCATGAATACATGATAGCTGTAATTTTAACAATGCGTACAAGCGCGCAACTTAAAAATCAACAAAATTTGGATGGCCTAAATTTTTTGAGTGGTGGGGTGACCTAAAAAATATCAGTCGTTGAGGCCATTTGGCCTAAAGTTCGGCGACCAAAAAACCCTGGGGGGGGGGTTGGGGGGGGTATATACCCCCCCCAATTTTCGACCCCCTTTGCCCCCCAAATGTTTGACATCCCCTCCCCCAACTTTCGGCTACCCCCACCCCACCCGGCCCTTTTTGGAGCCAAAAAGTTAGCTAAATTTCGCCCAACAATGGTCATTTTTTGAAAAATTTTTCTCAAATTTTGACTTAAAATCGCTTTAAAACCGCGTATAAACGCCTAAAACTGTCAAAACAAGCCTTGTTTTCACGGAAAATGCGTTACAATACAGAAAATTTTGCAGTTTTAGGGCATTTTTTGGATTTTTTGAGGTGCCAGTTTTGTGGTTGACTTTGGGGGGGGGGGTGGCCCCCCATTACATTTCGCGGGTCGACCACCAAATTTCCAGAGCTTACCCCCCCCCCCAACCAAAATTTCCGGTGAAACTATGGTCCCCCTACCTGTGTTTTTTTGCGAAAAAAACTGCGAAATTCCGCACTTTTTTTGAAAATTCCGCAACTTTTTTCAGAGCTCTGCGTAAAGTTCCGCAAAAATTTTTGGCCTCAGGTAGAAATTTTCAGCTATATATTTCTGATAATAAATCAACGTGTTTCCGGTACTTTTTGCAGAAAATTTCAAAAACTTTTCGCGCCTTCGGCGCGTATTTCTGTATTGTAACACCTTTCAGTCTTATGATAGGACTCTTGTCCGAGATATGTAGAATACTTTGTAGTGAAAGCTTATACAGTAAAATCCTTTTCGCATAAACTAATTTCCTAAAATACCTAGTATATATATATAACCACTCTAGTAAGATACTTTACTTACTTTTATTGATACTTTTATTGATAGACAACCAGTTCTGGTTGATTCTTCAGGAATAAGTGAACGGCTCTTCGGAAAGTCAATGATGAGGTCTTCGTCGCAATTTCCTCAGGGAGGATGTTCCACAATCTTGTCACGGCCGGGATGAAGCTCCGTTGGTGAGAGAAGACCGCGATCTGGGAATTTGGCGGGCCATTGAATTCCTCATGGCACGTGACACTCTCCCATCATGCCTTGGAGGGATCAGACTAATAAGGCTCTGTGGGCCAATGCCATTGAGTAGTTGCCAATATATATATGGTTAGAGCTCCAACGTGCTGTCTGTGTCGTAGAGAGTCCAAAGGGGAATTAGGAAACAATCTGTTTGCTGATTTCTGGACAGCATCCACAGATTGCATGACATAGCTCGGAGCGTTCATAAAAAGAGGAAGGTTATATTCCATTATAGGTCTAATAAGGGCAACGTAGATGTGGTGTCTGGCTTTCTGCGAAAGGCTGGCAGCAGAACGACGAAGCATGCCAACAAGTTTTTAGATCATAGATTCATTAGATGGTTGTTCCAGGACAATTTGCTGGAAAGTGTTACCCCTAACAACTTGATAGTGTCCAGCTCCAGCAGTTCTTGCCGACCAAGCAAAATAGGGCGATTTAAGTGGCGGTCTCGTCGGCGAGAAATGGTCATTGCTTGTGTCTTTGGGATTGACAGGGACAATTGCCATTTGTTAGTCCAGTCCCAGACTGCTTCTAAGTTGGCTTCGAGTAGAACCGACATGGTTTCTCTCCCATCAACGGATGGAACAACTGCAGCGAGGGAAGTGTCATCCGCGAACACAAAACAGTCATTAGCCACGACGCGAGGGAGGTCGTAAATGTAGAGTAAAAACAGGAGTGGTCCCAAGATCGAACCCTGGGTGACACCAGCTGACACAGGCATGGAAGAAGATAAACTCCCATCCACCACTACCGCCTGTTGCCTGCCATAGAGATAATCCGACATCCACTGATGCAGGGCACCGCCGATTCCGTACCTTTTCAGCTTGTAAAGTAAGCCTTTGTGCCAGACTGTGTCGAATGCGGCTGCAAGATCAAGCCCGATCACGCGTATTTCACCTCCGTCGCCCAGTGCTGTTTCACACAGGTGTGATAAGAGGAGGCAGGGATGAAACGTACTATGGGCCTTGCGAAAACCAAACTGCTGGTCCGATAGCAATTGGTGTCTTTCTAGAAATCTATACAGCTTTGTGTGGATAATGCGTTCCATTGCTTTCGAAATGGCAGATAGCAGGCTGGCTTTTTCCTACAAGGGGGGTGGGCGGGCCCCCCGACTTGGGTCGTCCCCCCAGAATCGCCCCCCCCCAGGATTCGGGCCTTCCCCCCAGAACTCTAAAATGCCCGGAAAAATAGGGTTTTGAGGGTAAATTTTGAAAAATTTTTTCGGCGTCGCCGGATTTTTAGCCATTTTTAAGCATTTTTTAGCTATTTTAAGCTTAAATTTAAGTTAAAAATAGTTAATTTTTAGCTTAGCAGCAAAAAATAGCTATTTTTAGGCATTTTTTGAAAAATTTTTCTTCCCCCCCCAGAAATCCGAGCCCCCCCCCCCCAAGACCTGGGGGGGACCCCCCCAGAAATTTTTGCCTAGGAAAAAGCCAGGCAGGGCCACTGGCCGATAGTTGGCGGCTGCAGTGCGATCTCCCTTCTTAAAAATAGGAACAACATGGGACATTTTCCATTCTGAAGGAACGATACCGCTTTCCATGGATGATGTGAATAGGATTGATAACAGATAGATGATAAAAACTCTGAAGTATGCATTTGTTGAACAGAGTCGTGGATATACGACATACATGGGCAAGGTCTCTCTTCACTGGGTGTACCAGAAATCAGTTTGCGCGGTCCCCCTACGCACAACGGGGGGGGGGGGGGTTCGGGCAACGTGGAGAGGCGAGAGCGGTAGACCGCGCAACAGGGATCGTTACTAGTGATGGGCACCGGATATTTTTTCATATCCGGATATCCGCCTATTTTGCGTTAACGGATATCCGGTTATCCGCCTCAAACTCAAGTTCCAGAAAATTTTTCGTTTTACATAGGGATGCACCGGGGCCTGGCCCCGGCCCCGGCACCGGGGCCAGGCCCCGGCCCCGGCCCCGGCCCCGGTAGTCAGGCCCCGGCCCCGGTGGTCAGGCCCCGGTACCTACCGGGGCCAAAAATTAGCAAAATTTTGTAAATTTTTGACATTTTTTGACCAAAATTTTGAATTCTCGAAAGTCAAAAAGTGTTACAAATCGTTTATTTTCCCGCTGATATGAATGAAAACAACGATAGTAACGTTTGTATATCAAAAATTATTGCAAAATTTAAATTTTCACGAAAATTTTTGAAAATTTTCGATTTGGACCCCCGATTTCTAGGCCCCGGCCCCGGCCCCGGTACCGGGGCCAAGGTGGCCCCGGCCCCGGCCGGGGCCACGATGAGGTCCCGGCCCCGGCCCCGGCCCCGGTAGTGGCGGCCCCGGTGCATCTCTAGTTTTACAGTGAAAATTTCAATTGTTGTGTCAATTTTTCGGTACGCTGTGAATTTCTATCATACAGCCAAGCCACAAACTTGGTTTCAAAAATATTTTTAGAGAAAATTTTGAAAAATATTTTTAATTTTCGAAATTTTCACAAAAATTTTCTAGTTTTTCATCACTTTGTCTGAAATGTACACGGATATCCGGATATTTTTCTCAAATCGGATATTATCCGGATATTAAAATTATCCGGATCTCCGGATATCCAGTGCCCATCACGAATCGTGACATTTTCAAAGTATTCGCAAATATGCACAATTGTTGAATTTCTCACTGTTTTTCATTCATTTAACAAATTGTAATTAATCTGCTTGCGAAGCTCTTCACAACTTTCATTTTTGTGGAAATTAAACAGAAGGACAATATTTATTAATAAGAGCTTAGTTTTTCTGAATAGATCACGCTGAATTGCGCAATTTTGACATTATGAATAGCGCTCGCTTCGCTCGCGCTGCGCGGTCCCCCTGATTTTGCTTGCGCACTGCGCGGTCCCCCTGATTTTGCTTGCGCACTGCGCGGTCCCCCCGGAAATTAGGGTGTACCTGGTACACCCTCAGTACACCCCTTGCGCATGTATGATATATATACGTACTTACATACATACGTACATAACCTGTTTAGACACCAAAGTGCACAAGAATAACCCAAAATCTTTGCTAAATCGCTCGAAAAAATAAATTTTCAAGCTTGGATTTTCCGGAAACATCTAGCTTTCATATATACATGGGCAAGGTCTCAATTCACAGGGTATACCAGAAATTATTTTGCGCGGTCCCCCTTTGCCCGACGGGGGGGGCTAGCGATACGAGGCAAGGAGGTAGAATAGCAACGATCACGACATTTTCAAAACATATAACAGCAAATATGCAGCCCTGTCTTCAATTTCTCACTCCTTTTGCACTAAATTAGCACATTGTAATCTACTTGCCAGTGTCATTAAAGACAGAATTTTTGTTTGGTTTTTCTTAATCATTCATAATTCCTGTTAAATATTGCGCAACTTTGACATCGTGAACAGCGCTCGGTTTGCTCGCGCTGCGCGGTCCCCCTGATTTTGCTTGCGCACTGCGCGGTCCCCCCAGAAATTAGGGTGTACCTGGTACATACACCCTCAGTACACCCCTTGCGCATGTATGCTAGCTTTTGCTGGAGGCTGTAACCCCCAGACCCCCATTTTTAAATTAGTTTTTATCTTGGTGTTGTGCTTCATTATGATTGCTCTGTTCTTTCTATTTTTACTATATATTTTTCTGAAATCTTCCTATCTGATTTTAATTTTAAAATGTTGTATATAAATGTTCCCAAACCAAATTTTATACTAATTTTTCCCTGTGGCAGCTTTGGTTTTCTGGCTGCCGAAATCAAAATTTTGAGCGTTTCTATTAAGGGATTTTTTACAGTTTTACAAAATTTTCTCAGCTTTAAATTAAATCGTTAAAGTATAAAATTACGCAAAAATCGGGTTTTTGAGCGAAAACAGGCGTGGCGCAATTTTTTTTCCAAATTACGCAAAAACTTTTGGGGCACTGCGCCACGGACCGCAAAAACTTCAGACGAAAAAAACAGGTTGAATCACGAAATGTATATAACGGGGGGCACCCCCAACCCCCGCCCAGAATTAGGATCTTAGAAATTTCGAAAAATTGCCATGAAATGCAAAATTCTTTCAGTTTTAGCCCTTTTTTCTTCAAAATAAGGCTTGTTTTTAACGTTTAAGGCGTTTGTTGCACAGTTTTAAAGCGATTTTAAGCCAAAATTTGAGAAAAAATTTTCAAAATACTAACCATTTTTCAGCCAAATTTAGCTAACTTTTTGGGTCCAAAAATCGCTGGGGGGGTTCGGGTCGGGAGAGGGGGACCATAGGTGTAACGGGGACTTGGGGTGGAGGGCCACCTCCCCGCAATTTTGGAGGAAGTCCCTTTTTTAGACCTCAAACCTCTCCACGACCCCCCCCAACCTCCCCCCAAAATGTTTTCAAATTTTATGCCAAAAATCGCGTTTTCAGCCATGGCTTTTAAAAAACATGAAATCATTAAGTAATATCAACATTAGACAGTGTTTTTAGTAGTAATGGGCACTGGATATCCGGATAATTTTTATATCCGGATAATATCCGATTTGAGAAAAATATCCGGATATCCGTGTTCGTGTATATTTCGGACAAAGTAATAAAAAATTAGCAAATTTTTGACGAAAATTTCAAAATATTTTAAATATTTTTCATAAATTTCTCCGAAAATATTTTTAAAACCAAGGTTTTGGCTTGGCTGTATGATAGAAATAGCATCGTACCGAAAAATCGCTAGAAAAATTGAAATTATAACTGCAAAATCGAAAATTTTTCTTGAACTTAAGTTTGGTATAGGCGGATATCCGGATATCAGTTAACAAAAAATAGGCGGATATCCGGATATGAAAAAATATCCGGTGCCCTTCACTAGTTTTTAGACTCGAAAACTTGATTGCCAATATATATGTTTCTGCGTCCAGAATAACGTCAATATTGAGTCTAGAAGGTCATAAAACCTTTATACAGTATGCCTACAGCCAGTGTTGCTGCATAATAGTGCAGCACGACAGCAGCACCGCACTGCGCTGCGACTGTGCTCTTCGTGTTCAGAGACCACGATAACCCTTATATGCGTCCCACTAAATGGCACAAAACAGCATATTTGGGCCTATTTTCTGTAGAGTTGGGACTTACAAATTTTTGGCATGGCAAATGGCTATTTGGCCTAAGCAAATTTGGGCCGACCGCCTGAGCGATCCCGGACAGATAGATATCAAAAATCGCCCTCGCTATTCCATCGCCCTCGCTATTCCATGGTACTCAACCCAAAGATTCTTATGCAACAATCCGCTTGTCTCTAGCTTGTTTCCTGGGCCCTGCAGCTCTGACACAAAAGTGGCATTTTTGGCCAAAATAGCCGTGAGACCACCATTGGCCGGCCGGCCAGGTAGCATGCCGGGCCGGGCAGCGAAAAACTTTCAAACAGGTTCACTTTAGGGGTATAGCAAGCTTAACAAAAAAAAATCAAAATTCGGTTTTTTGGCTGGAACTTTCGCAAAACTAAACCAAATCGATTACTTTGAGGACCCATGGATAGGTCTTGGGCTAAGCTTTAAAACCACCCCAATTTCATTGCTCTACCACCTACCAGTAAGTTGCAGTAGACGAAAATGTGTGATTTTTTTTGTTAAAGGTTTAACAAAAAAAATCACCCGTTAACAAAAAAAATCAGTGGCGGATCGGATCCCAGAGAGCAGCTAGCAACTTTTTCTCACCAGTTTTGGATAGAGCACACTAAATAACGTATTTAGAACCCCAAACCGCTAACCTAGTGCTCCAACTAAGGCAACTGACCCCGCCGAAGTCTTAGTGGTCACTGATGGCCCCCGACAGCGTCCAGTATGAAGTCTGGTGGCTCTAAAGTGCCGTTTTAAAGGCTAAAACGTTGTTTTTTCGTGTTTGTAAGTGATTATAACCTATTTCCAGGCATTTTCGCAGAGAAACTCAGAACTTCATATTTTGGTGGGGTATGACCCACGGTCACGTGACCCCTGCCGGACCCGTCCGGACCCTCCAGGTACCAACTGTACAGTCCGAAGTGGCTATAAACATGTCCTAGGGGGTTTTCCAGGGCGCTGAATTCAAATCTGGCATTAGTTTTTCGGTAACTATGGCCTAATACTGACTTCTGGGATCACGTTTACCGTCGGACGGTTCAGGCCCGGCTGGTTACCAGGTTGGACTACCAGAAGTGCCTGGCAACCTCAAAAACAACGTATATAAGGGTATTCGAGGTCGCTGAGCTCGAATTTGATGTTAGTTTTGCTCTAGCTGCTGTTCTGACTTCAGTAACAAAACATAAAAATGATTTTTTATTTGTTAAAATTTTAACAAAAAAATCACCCACCCCAGGACGGCACAGAGGTCCAACTGGGAACTTCTATATATGTATCGATAGCCCACAGTCAGGACATGTCACATGCACAATATGGGTTGCCTAGGGTTTTCCCTTAGTAAATAGCAGCCGAAATTCGAACTTCGGTCATGAACGTTTTTGAGGTCACTTTTGGGTACCCTCACTTAAAGGTCTGCCCTGAACGCATGGAGAGGGCCTAGGGGCTCAAACTCACAGGCTGTAATGTCGAGATGTGTGGCTATCACCATGCAAAAATTTGGGTCTCTGCGACTTTCCTGTGAGTCAGGGTGGGGTGATTTTTTTGTTAAAATTTCGGGTGATTTTTTTTGTTAAGCTTGCTATATTTCGTTCAGAAAAACCAAACTTCACCTGCTGAAAATGCCCAGATCGTTCTATCATTAAGTCAAAAAATTGCACTTTTCCGAGCGTGACTTACACGGAAAAAACGGACCTAACTTGTCCGGAAGCAAAAATTTTCAATGTTGGAAATTTTGACCAAAACTTTTTTGCGACTTGTAGCATATATTATATACGCGTCGTGCGGATTCCAACGACACCAAATTTGTCCAGTTTCGTTGAGTATTTAGCTGGCACGGTGCTCGAATATATATGTCCCCAAGGGCCCATATTACTTTACCCAAGGGCCTCTTTTACACCCATATTATAGGGGAGCGCTCTTGCGCTCCCCTATAAGCGTTCTTGCGCTCCCCTATAATATACACGTATATAAAACTGTTATTTTATGACTGCTTTGCATAGATAGTGATAAAGTGCTGCTATGACTGAAGCTGAACAGCCCGTTTTGTTCTTGTCAGTTTTTACCAACACCAGCAACTTTCCTCTATGAAGCTGTCTGATGACGCCTCAGTTTTAGTGGCTTCCAAAGCTGGTGATGAGCTAAGCTTTGTCCAGCTGGCACAACAGGTGGCTCTGGCATCGGTTGGTGACATGTGTTCGATTTGGAACCCAGACCCGGCTGTGCCAGTTCCATTGTCCTTCCGCCGGAACGTTTGGTCTTCTGCCGGAAGCATCTGTGGCAGCCTGAAGTCGCTTGGTTCTATGTGGTCGATGGCAGCGCTTCAAGTTGTCTGGCTTATCCCTTGGCATTTTGTTATGGGGGGCCCATTGATGAGGTGGGCTTACCCAAAATGGGGGGCATATTTTTGGAAAAGTTCTTGAATTTTTGTGGGATAAAATCACAAAAATTATTAATTCTAAGTGGTTTTAGGGTGAATTTTTAGTGAAAATTTAGTTAAAAACCCGGCGACGCCGGTAATATTTTTGAAAAATTTGTGTAAAAAATTTGGCAATTTTTGGGGGTATATATGGGGGATACATCGGAATTTATGGGGGGGCGGCACTAGGAATATAAGCCAGGAGTTCTTGCAAAAATGAACCTAAAATTGATAGCTTTTGGTCGTATTTTACACGGAAAAATGCTAGAAATTCTCAAAAATGCGTAGATTTAGTCTACAAATATATATACGTATATACTAGGGTTGGTTTTTTCCGGAAAAACAAGATTGCCGGAAAAAACCTTTTTTCCGTTTTTTCCATTTTTTTCCATTTTTTCCTTTTTTCCGGTCACTCTAAAATTACACAATGTGCTAAAAGTTGCGTTATTTCATGGTTTTGCAGTCTCAGAAGCAGTTTACACGATATTCAGTAGCCCCACAGGGGTAATGCAATTACACAAGCGCTTAGAAAGGTTCAAGTATTGATTACAGGAATCAAATATTTTCAGCAGGTGTTGCTGTAAAACAAAGGACAGGTGACTTCTGTATACTTTGGCGGTTCTACTACCTGGTCTGTGGTTTTCGTAGGTAACGCACTTCGTAAAGTAAACAATTCCACATATTTTAACAGTTTTGGTTGAATACTTCACTGTTAGGTATATATGGAATTATTAACTCTACCTGAGTTACGCAATCATTTTCACATTATAAGGCAAAAAATGTTAAATCCCAAAATTTGCTCAAATTCATGAATATCGTATTCCTATTTCACTAAACACTGTTTTTGATCGTTTCCTAATGTTCTGATATCATAAATTAATTTTCAGAACATGTCCCGAATATTTTTCCATTTTTTTCCGATGCCTCGAAAAACCAAAATACAATAACAATGTCGTCAGATTTAGCATACTCCCACCCACCTACTGTGAGTCACGGAAAAGGTTGTAAATAGTGTGAAATTGCCAAAAAAGCTCAGAAAACATTATATTTCATTGTAAAAATCGTCTAAATAACGTTAGGAATATTTTTCCTTTTTTTCCACCTCATCGGGAAAAATGGAAAAAAACGGAAAAAACCTTTTTTCCAGTCCTTTTTCCCGCGCCCATCCCTAGTATATACATATTTTTTGGTAAAAGTTTTTGAAAACTTCCCTATTTTCGCTAAAATTCGGGTCCCCATTAACTCGCGGGTTAGGAAAGCAAAAATCGTGGAGGGGCCATTTGGGCCTCCTCTTTAAAAAATGGTCAGGTGTGTTGGTGTAACTTCTATCTATACGTACGTACGTACATACAAACAGAAACCCGGGATTAAATCATCATCCCAGGTTAATTCCAAGTTAAGGTTAGCTCAATTAACCCGGGTAGTGACTTCATCCGGTTTTAGACGCTGATAACAACCCCAAATAAGCCTAATTAAATTTTAATGGGGGAAATGAAAGTCCTTTGACAGTGGCGGAGCTCTGAACAGAGGTGACAAGACCCTGATCACCGATAGAGACAAAGCCACCGCTTTTATATCCGAATACGCCTCGGTCAGCAGAAACGTCGAGCATAAGGATTCCACACGGACCATGCGCAGCGTGAAGGCCCACCTCCGGACGACCTGCGGGTGCGCGAATACCACCTCCAGATCCATCTGCAGTCCCTTCACGATGGCCGAACTGCAGGGGGCACTGAAGAATCTGAAGACCAGGAAGGCTCCTGGCACGGACGGAGTCACCAATGAACTCCTGAAGAACTGTTCAGCGGACTGTCAGCATGCCCTCCTGAAGCTCTTCAATCTCTCCTGGTCCGGCGGTGGAATCCCAAGCTCCTGGAAGCAAGCAGCCATCATACCTATTCTGAAGAGGGGGAAACCCCCACAGCTGACCAGCTCCTATCGGCCCATCAGTCTGACACCTGTCATCGCCAAACTCATGGAAACGATGGTCAAGAAGCGCCTGCAATTCTATCTCGAAAAAGCCGGCTATTTTTCTCCTGCACAAGCTGGCTTCCGCCCTGGTGGGTCTACTGAAGATCAGGTGCTCCGCCTGTCCCAATCCATAGTCGATGGATTCTCCAACCCTAGGAAAGCAAAGCGAACTGCACTGGCGCTAATTGACTTTTCCCGCGCATTCGATACCGTCTGGAAACCGGGCCTCCTGAGGAAGCTGATCGACTCTGGAACCCCAAACTGTACCATCCGTTGGCTGAGGCAGTTCTTGGCAGACCGGAGGGCTTGTGTTAAGATCAACTCCTCCAAAAGCAAGCTGAAACCGCTTCAGCTTGGGGTGCCCCAAGGAAGCTGCCTGTCCCCACTGCTCTTCCTAATCTTCATCAACGATATTCTGGAAGGCATGCCCAATGGAATACAAGCCTCCCTGTTTGCTGATGACTTGGCCCTGTGGGCGCAGGACACCAGCACAGCAACTGCCGAGTCCAACCTACAGTCAGCTCTCAACTCACTTCTCCAGTGGTCCCAGAAATGGCACATCAACGTGAATGTAGGCAAATGTGAGAGCATGATCTTCACCACCCACAACGCCGAAGCCAACCGGAAGCTGAATCTGCGATATGGCAATGACCCTATCCCTTGCAAGAACTCTGTCACCTTCCTGGGAGTCACATTCGATCGGCTACTCAACTTTGGACCCCATGCCGCGCAACTGAAGTCAAAATCAATGGCTAGAACCAAGATCCTGTCTGCTCTGGCTGGGAAGAACTGGGGCCTTTCCAAGGAAGACCTCAGGTCAGTCTACATCACTTTCATCAGATCTGCACTGGAATACTGTGCTGGTGTCTGGGGGCCCATCGCAGCTCCAACCCATCTGTACACGGCAGAGAAAGTCCAAAATCGGGCTTGCAGGATCATAACTGGCTGCTACAACTCGTCTCCTGTGGAGGCACTCCAGATGGAAGCTGGAGTAATGCCGCTGAAATCCCGTGTCCAGTTCCTATCCGCCAAGGCTTACGAAAAAAGCCTACGACTGCCGCCCAGCAATCTGAGGTACTGTGCTGTAGCTGAACAGCCGGGGGTCAGACTTAGAACCCTCAAAAGCCAACCAAACTGGAGAACCGAAGTCAGTAAAACCGTCAATGAAACCTGCCTCCAGCAGTGCGTCCGAGAGCCTCTCTGCCTGCTACCGCCAACTCCCCCATGGGAACTCAGACCGGTGGTGGAGACAGACTCCACGTTAGCGAAGAACTGCCAGAAATCACTGCCGCCGGAGACAAGAAGAAACATGTGCACAGAAGCTATCTCCAGGCTGCCCAGAGCCGATCTGGACATCTGGACGGACGGTTCAGCGGAGTCTGGAACTAGCAAAGGCGGAAGCGGGGTACTCATCGTCGACAACCGAAGAGGCAGACGGAACCATCTGGCTTTTGCAGCTGGAAAAGTGTGCTCCAGCTACAGGGCGGAGGTAAATGCCGTCCACCAAGGGCTCAGATGGCTCCAACGGAACTACATCACTGCTGACTGCAGTCTGATCAGGATCTACACTGACTCGCTGTCCCTAGTTGAACGCCTCTCCAATGGACTTCGTCTCCCAGCCACTGACCTGGAGCAGAGACTTTGGCAGCAGCTGGAGCTGTTCGCTCAGGCTGAGGTACAGGTCCAGATAATGTGGGTCCCTAGCCACTGCGGCGTGAGAGGTAACGAGAAAGCCGACAGGCTGGCCAGAAATGGTAGCAGAATGGCGCAGGACCTGGTCCCAATCGATCTCCCAACAGCTACTGCTGTCCTGAGGAGGGAAACGACGTCGGCGTGGCATACTGGACTGAGCCACGACAGATCCAGGACATTATTTGGGGACCGCGGGCCGGTCCCAAGTAACCACGAAATGGGCATCCCCAAGGCCCACCGAACTCTACTCTCACAGCTGCGAACTGGTAAATCCCTCCTCTTAGCCCAATACAGGCATACTATTGATCCAGCTGGCTGTCCCTCCCCCCTTTGCCCTGACTGCCTACAGGAAGAAGAAACGCTCGAGCACTTGATCTTGAGCTGCCCCAGGAAATCAATAACCCGGCGTACCCACCTCGACTGCTCCCAAGGCCTGGCCGTCCTGTGGTATGACCCTCCCGGGGTGTTGGACTTCCTCCGGGGTACCGGGCGCCTTTAGCCCGGCTATATGGTCTCACCGATTGGCCCCAGATATGATGATGATGATGAAAGTCCTTTGACTGGCTTGAAGAAGTTTACTGTATTTGAATTGGGAAGCTTTTTTTGAGTGTTTGATTAGATAATCAGTAACAATCCGAAACCTCGCGTTGCCGATTTCGGACCATTTGCTCAGTTTCTATCTATCTATCTATCTATCTATCTATCTGTTTATTTAACCAACCAACGTCTATACGTTACAAAACATAGATGATCTGAAGAGTTTAAATGAACAGAAACAGACAAAACGGTCAAGAACAGCACTAATTAACAGCATATAAAGGCCGGTTGGGAATGGGGTGGGCCGATTGACCGGCTACTAATCCCCGTCCCCTGACAAAGTGAAACAAGGACGTATTGTTCAATTTGTTTTTGAAATCACTGAGACTACTAGTACACACCACATCAGAGTCAAGTGAATTCCAAATAGACACAATTCTATTACTGAAAAAATTTTTTCTCACTGCAAGACGAGATCGAGATACTAACAATTTAAAAGGATGACCGCG
Source organism: Trissonchulus latispiculum (assembly GCA_030248195.1). Lineage (NCBI taxonomy): Eukaryota > Metazoa > Nematoda > Enoplea > Enoplida > Ironidae > Trissonchulus > Trissonchulus latispiculum. The sequence continues at coordinate 26,959 of JASAND010026560.1, forward strand.
CGTTGCACTATATGTATTATACGCAAAGTAATCAGCAAAGTTTAAGTCAACCAAATTGTTGATTATTTTATTCACCATAATTAATCCTTTTCAATCCTACGTTCTTCTAGTGATTTTAATTTTAAAAATTCTAACCTTTGCAAATAGGTCATATTTTTCAAACCAGGTAAGCGCTTGGTAAATCTACGTTGAACTTTCTCTAAGACATCGATTTCCTGAAGATAATGAGGAGACCACACTTCAGAGCAATATTCTAGTACAGGGCGGATATAGGACTTGTACATTTTTAGCAAGAAATTGGTTTCTCTGGTATGAAATACCGTAAAGAGCAAGCCGATTTTTTGCGAAGCAGCAGTGCAATGTGCAAACAATGGCAAAAGGTACTAAGCTTGGATGTTACGGTGACACCTAAATCCTTAAACTGTGTTACAGTTTCCAACTCATGAGGACCAAAATTGTAAGAGTATAGAGGGTTTGCATATCCTAAGTGCATTACAAAGCACTTATTAAAGGCAAGTGAAAGTTGTCTTTCTTTAGTCCATGTCAGAAATGACGCCACTGGCAAAAAAACTTCTCAGAATTTACATTCTCGCTTATGCAGATCGTCTCTTCAATTGCGTACATGTATGCTAATAACTAACATTTTATGTGTTTGTTTAGAGTGAACGACCCCTGGATCCAAACATAACAGCCAGAGAATGGTTGACGGATGAAATGGGCGATTTCTTCCAGGCCCTGCGCGTCTGTTTCACTGATTCAGGGTCCCTGACCGGGGGACTGGGGGCCTTCTACCCCACGGTTCTTGCCGTCTGTGCTCACCTGCATCCAGCGATCTTTTCACAGGGCTGGGAGCCCCAGTTGTGGGGATCTGGTGACCCTGGCGTCGGACAATGCCTACAAGGCTCTGTCTCGCTGGGGGCGTCACCTCTGGCAGGGTCCTTTCTTTCCCAAGCATTCCCACGTCTATCAGCTACGGGTGCCTACCTATCGACAGCTCTGTAGCTCCATATTGGCTGCTCCTGGTAAATGACAACTTGTTTACTTGTAGTTCAAGAAGGGGGGGCGTTTCAATAGATTCTCCTAAACGCTGAGAGTTTTGTTTATTTAGGAGAAATGGAGCGGTGGTATTTCCCCCTAAGTTAGGAGCATATTTTGAAACGGCATTGTCCTAAGTAGCTGCCCAAGCCGGATTTAGGAACGTTGTTTTCAAATGCAGCCAAGAAAACTTTTGTTTTTTCTAATATTTCTGTTTAGTTTGCAATCAGTTTGTTGCGTCTTCGAAATTGAACTATATAACCCTTTGATCGAAGAGAAGTGAACGCATTGTGTAAAGATAGGAATTTATTTGCGAAGAGACAACTGAAAGGATGACAAGCTACAGCTCGCTCAGTATATACTTGATAGAAAATGTTTCCGTTTTCATTTTCGGGACCGCTTAGGCATTTGCTTTAACGTGCATAGTTAGTCATTTTTCAAAATTTGAAATTTGATGTTTTCGGATTCAAAAGCAGTTAAACGTTAAAGCAGATGCCTAAGCGGTCCCGAAAATGAAAACAAAAAATTTCTATCAAGTACTGAGCGAACAGCTTGTCAAAGGTGCAAAAGTGGCAAACGCAAAGATCAAAGGATTTTGAAAATCGAAAAATGCTAATAAAAAATTCTAACCTTAGCCGATTTTCTTCCTTCTTGCGTCATTCTGCGTGTTTTCAGATGGGAAAAGTTTCCTGAAAAATATAAATTTTTAGCTTGCACATTCCGGAGAAACCTCGATAAACTGACATTTTGTAATTTTTCAAAATTTTAGATTTTGTAAAAAATTTTCTCCTCTCAGAGAATACGTATATAATGTAACGGGTTTCCGCTTTCTGCTGTAAATAGTTATAAAAATTGTGCACTTTGCATACAAAAAACTGGTAAACTGGTTGACCAAATTGAAAGATTTAGCTGTCTTCAGTGTGGCTTTTTTACCGATCTTTAAAAGATTCTTCTGCTTCTGGACTCTGGAGGCTCCGCCCCTCCGGACCCCCCGTGCTACGCGATTTTCTTCGTTTTGGTATGATTCTCCCTCATACAACTCAGTATCTATTTGGTTTCACGCTAGAGCGACAAAGACTATAACCAGGAATATATATGCTGTGTGTCGTAAAGATAGTCATAAGCACACTAAAAACGCGAAAAACCAAATTTTAGAACCACAATTTTTCTTAGTAAAACACACTGAAAAGCACAGGTCCGATTTTGAAAAACCCTGCTTGCCGCATCATGATGGTGATTGTGGTGATTTATGTATTTGTGTTCTAGGTCGTCCCAGTTTGCCCGCTCTGTCAGCAGCCAGTCCCTGTGGCCCGCGGCGAGCTGCCCGACATCCGGGTGGGTCACCACATTGATCAGGACTGTCGGTCCGAGACGGCTGCCGGGCGTCGACGCGGCGGCCAAATCTACCAGAATCGCTGTCAACGGAAGGGCTGCCGAAAGCGGGAACTGGTCCCAGTCACCTGCCCCGTCTGTGGCCTCAACTTCTGCCTCAGTCATCGTCATGCGGCGGATCATGAGTGTGTCGGGCGGCTGGTGGCTCCTGGACAGGCTGCGGCTTTGGCGGTCGATACTAGCAGGATGAGGCTCTGGCTCGTGCTCTTCAGGAGTCTCTGGGGAGCGCAGGGGGCTCCTCTCGGCTGGGTGCTCCCCTCACCGCCTCCCCTACACCGGCCGGGGCGGCCCTGTCCCAGGAAGAGGCGGATGAAGCCTTGGCGAGGGCTCTGGCTCAGTCGGAAGCGGAATATCTTCAGCATTCCTCCAGTGGTGGTGGTGGTGCCGGAAGACCGCAGACTGTGGGCGATCGTCGGTCTAGTCGTGATCGAAACAGTATTGTGTCCTAACCTGACTGTTGCTAGAGTTGTGCTAATGTTATGTAATAAATGATCGCATCATGTTCATGTACGTGTACGTAGTTGCATGATCTGCATAAGATGTTATTTAATTTGTAATATATTCTCCTTTTTGTCCTTCACATATCATTTTAACGGGCGGTGGGGGGGGGGGTGGGGGGGGGGGGGGGGGGGGGGGGGGTTTGTGTTGGGGGGGGGTGGGGGGAGGGGGGGGGGGTGGTGGGGGGGGGGGGGAGAGGGGGGGGGGGGGGTGGGGGGTGAGGGGGGGAGTGGGGGTGGGGGGGGGGGGGGGGGGTTAGTGGTGTTTGTAGCTTAAGCCTCCAAGCTCAGTAGGCGCATTTCCACATTTTTTGACCTGGCGACCTCATTAAGCCTTAGTACCACTCAATTTCTATAAATATTATTTATCCATATGCTGCCAACGTCCATGCAAAAAATGAGCAAAATCCCAAACCCACTTTTGAGATATGGCCATTCAAGGGAAAAATCGCCGTTTTTTAGCCAAATCAGCGATTATGGTAAAATTGAACCGCCAAAGCCCACTAACCAAAAAAGATATAGGCGTAATATTTTAGACATATAACCTAGGTACCCTTGGCAATGTTTCGGGCAAGTTTCAGCCAAATCGGAGAAATTTTATTTTTTTCGATTTTTCGGCCCATTTTGTTGGATTTTGGCTCAAAAACGGCGATTTTTCGAACTTTGAACGGCCATATCTCAAAAGTGGGTCTGGAGTTTTGTTCATTTTTTGCATGGAAGATGGTAGCATATAGATAAATAATATTTATAAAAATTGCGTGGTACTAAGGCATAATGAGGTCGCTATGTCAAAAATGTGGAAATGCGCCTACTGAGCTTGGAGGCTTAAGCTAAGGTTCGACCGTCGCAAACTGCGGAACATGACCGCTAGAAAACTCAAACTGGCAGGGATAGGTGCCCCATGTGTGGTGCCTGTATGGTTAAGATATGAACTGTCTGACTCTTCTCTATCGGCCTGAGCACAATTTTGATTGGTGAAGTCCTACGGCGACGTCAGTGGCAGAGTCGAAAATCACGAATTTTGCTATAACTCGTTGAATATACGGAGTTGAGCTCTAATATTTGAAGGTTTTCCTTTTAGGTCAGATTGCTACAAGTCCTGAAAGTTTGAGCCAAATCGATTTTTGAAGGTTGTCCAAGTTATGGTTGACCCTACCAGAAATCAGCTCATATATATATATACATACATACATATATATTTAGAATCCACAGGAGGAGAATCCGTTAAACCCATCATATCCGGTGTATATCCGGTTACCGGATACTAAATTGACAAAAACGCTTCAAATTCGGAAGAAAAATGCTAATTAATCCTTATAAACTCTAATATGCTGGACCTTCATTTAGAACAAAACATTTCCGAAAATTGGGTCACATCCGGTCCGTGTCCGGTAACCGGATGTCTAGGTTACAGAAACTGTACTGCAAGATGGGTTCACTCTTAGAAAGACTTCTGTAGAAATTGCAGGAATTCTTGTAGTTGCTCCTGTGCGGTCAGTCACTAGCGGAGCTTCCTTTATTTTCCACAAAAGTATCTTTTGTATATTTTACCGGAACTTGATTTTTGAGCACTTTTTAGCTTAGTTGTAGCAGTATACGCAGAAAACACACAATTTTACCATATTTTTAGCCCATTTTATCCCCCTCCACTTTTGGTCTTCCCGCCCCCACAAGTGGGGGATGACCCCACTTTTTTGGCCTAGAGAAAACCCAGGTGGGGGCGGCCGCTCCCAAAATATTTTCGGCAGGGAGCAGCGACTACAAAAAATCCCCCACGGAGTGCTGAAAGACTGACAGTTTGAACAATTAAAATGTTTCGGTCTTCAAAAATGATGATCACTGTCACTCTGATTGCGTTATCAGCGTATCGAGTAGAGTAAACCAGTTAACCAGTGAAAACTACAGGTTTCATCTGTATTGAATACCAGTCCAACTTGTAATCCATTCACCAAAGTACATCCAATAAAGACTACCAACGATGTCCTGTAGAAACTACAGGACCTAACTTGTATTTTCTACAAAAGCTTCTGTATTTATCATCTGCAAAAGTGATTCCTGTAGTTTCTACTGGTACATTTCTAAATGTGTTGGCCATACACTTTCGCAGATTGAATTTTTTAATTCCTTGGGTCGACATTAGTCTGCATACGAACTTTCGTACGGTTTGAACCAAAATTGCGTCATCTGTGGTCGTATTCGGTTGGAAAAAAACGAAAAAAATGGTTTTTCCGGTCCGGTGCTCGGAATCGCAGATAGAAAAATGTTAGTTTTTGGCACAAAGAATGTTTGAGAGGGAGGCTTCTTTCATTTTACCGCTGTCAAAGCAATCGAATATCCTATTCATTTCCGGTTCTGACGTCTGAGCTTTGAAATTTGAGATTTCCTAGGCTATGATTTCAGTATCTTGTTGGTCCGGAAGTCTAATTATTTCATCACAATGTTATGTGGTCTTATCCCTAACAAGTCTGAACCTCAATTTTCTTCATATCTGCTGTCATTTGTGAATGACAGCGTTTTTAAAATGGTTCAAACAATAAGGTTTCTTTCCTCTTTCGACGAAAGGAATTCAAAAATTGGAAAAAAATTTGGACCCCCTATTTCTAGGCCCCGGCCCCGGTGTAAAGTTTAAATATTTAATAAAGTAATTTGATTGCAAGTAAAGATTGAAGGTTCGAGTGGAGTGTGTAATAAGTCTGAATCTACCCTACTTAATCGCTGACCTAATTAAAGCGCCAAGAACAAATTGATAACATTACCAAAATAGAACAAACAAACCATAAATTCCAAACAGAATTGTGGGTGTGACCCCAAAAGCCCCCAAAATTGGCGCCCCGTCAAAGCCGGAATCAGCACTAAATATTATGGCGCCCCAAAAACCGCCAGTCGTTAGAAGATTCTAAACCAGAATGAATGAAATTGAAATCAAAATGGCGGTGAACATGTATTAGCTATGTACGGCCTTGGACCGTACACAGCAGTCAAATTTAGGTTGATTTTAAATGAAGTTAGCACTCACTTTTGAATAATTTAGGGTGAAATCAAGGAAATATTCTACACCGGTACCGGGGCCAAGATGGCCCCGGCACCGGCCCCGGCCACGATGAGGTCCCGGCCCCGGCTCCGGTAGTGGCGGCCCCGGTGCATCTCTACTTTATATATGCTATCTTCAAATGTTAACTCAGAACAGGGGTCTCTAAAAGCCGGCCCGGCAACTCTCTAAAGCCCGGTCAAGCCGGAAATGCACTAAAACCCGGCCCGAGCCGGAAATCCACTAAAACTCGGCCCGAATAACAGTTTTATCTTTTGGGCCGTATTTTCACTAAAACCCGGAACGAATAACAATGTTATCTTTAGGGCCGGATTTTTACTAAAACTCGGCCAGAATAACAATTTGTTGTTTTGGTCGGACTTTCACTAAATCCGGCCCGACTTAATATATAATTTTTGTTTAGGGCCGGATTTTCACAAAAACCTGGCTAGAATAATTTTATCTTAATTTATCGCAGTCTTAATTATTAATAAACTAAAAGTGAAAAAATTATCTAAATTTTACTCAATCTATGGAAGACTTGTAGTGAACAGTCTGCTTCTCGCCCGCTCGCCGAGGCTCAGCAGATTCTAGTGCAATGAAAGAAGAGTTTTGTACCGTTAACTATACATTATAATTTAATAATAATACAATAATACAAGTGTTAACAGAATCCTACAGAAAAATTATCAGAAATTAAATTTATTTTTGAATTTTTACACTTACATAATTCCAAGTACGTACACCGCATCCAATCCGCTCACCCAAAATGGGCAGGTGGTCAGCGTAAAAGACATGATGGTACTGAAAATTTTTTCGATTGCATCGTTTGATGTAGAATAAAAAGTGTGACTCTAAATATATCAAATTTTAAAAATTAAGCTAATTTTTATTGTATCATCTGCCCATTTTGGGTGAGCGGACGGGACGCACGGTATATACTTGGCATTAGATATATAAGTGTAAAAGTTCAAAAATAAAGCTTAAATTCTGATAATCTTTCAGTAGGATTCTGTTAACACGTGTAATTCTTGGTCACACTGCGTAAATTATTGCATACTTAACGGTACAAAATTCTTCTTTCATTGCACTGGAATCTGCTAAACGTCGGCGATCGGACGAGAAGCAGACTGTCCATTACAGGACTTCAATAGATTGAGTAAAAATTAAATAATTTTCACTTTTATTTTATTATTAATTAAATTAAGACAAAGATAAGTAAGATCCAACCCAAAAGATGAAATTGTTATTCGGGCCTGGTTTTAGTGAAAATCCGGCCCAAACGATAGAACTGTTATTCGGGACCGGGTTATAATGAAACCGCGGCTCAAAATAAAAATTACTAATTCGGGCAGGGTTTTAGTGAAAATCCGGCCCAAACGAAAAAAACTGTTATTAAGGCCGGATTTTATTAGATTTCCGGTCTGGGCCGGCCTTCGCAGTCGCTCACAGTTCGGTTTCCATATTTTTTGGTCGGACTTTAGTTAGAAAGAAACCGTTCACAATAAACTATATTTTACAATGATTTCTGAGAACTTATTTTCCCTGACACTTGGCAGCATTTTGCTACAAAACTTAACCTAGCTTATAAAGTGGAGTACCCCCGCCCCGCTACTGAGCCCAGAGCCCGCTACCAGTCCCACTCCACGGCCCGGCTTTCAATGTCAGCGCCCGGTGATAGGCCCGGACTCGAAAGCCCGGGCCCGCTACTAAGCCTGGCTCAAAGGTCGGGCCGCAGCAAGTCCCAAACTTGCTGAAGAGCCAGGCAGGCTCGATGAGCCAGGCCGGCCCGGTGAGCCGGTGGGTCCGGCCTCTAAAACCGGGCCGGACTTTCAGCCACAGCCGGGCCGAACACAAAAAATCACCGGCCCGGCCCGGCCCAGGGCCCGCTACACGGCCCAGGGACAACCCCACCCCCTACAGACAGGCTGCCGACTGTGGAGTAGGGAGATCATCCTGTTCCGACTTATTCAAGATCGCCAGGGGAACACAGAAGCCGTGAAGTTAGAACTCATTCCTAAACTGTGGGGGTGAGTAGTTAAATAAAACTATTTCGAGTGGGAAGAGTAGGCGAACGACTGCAAATGGTGAAGCCTGGCTGAAAAACGTTAACAGTCGCTCCTCAAAGATCTAATACGACTGCTATTGACTTATCACGGCTGAAATCCAGCGAATACGAAAGCTTATCAGGGCAACTAGAACAGGCAAATTTCAGCTACAGACAGACAGACATTTTCGTTGCTGAGCGTCACAATTCGCCCACCCTAACACCGGTTCTTGAAACGCCCAACTGCTTTGCAGCACTCCGACGTATAACCAGTAACCTATTCTCCTAGACTGCAGCAAGCTGCATCAATATTCAACGCTCAACGATAATAAATTTTTCCTAATGCTAACAAAAAAGACACTGCCAGAAACCTGGCCCAACAACCAAAAACATGTCGAGTTGTTTATTAACGGCAGAGAACTGCCACAAATTTATTACAGAATTACAGAATACCAAATCAAGCAGAGGCGAAAAGCAACCAAAACATACGAGTGTTACAGCACAATAAATATTGGATTTACCACCTACGAAACATGTCATTATAAATTTGTGCCACATCATTACAAGTACAAAGAAATTCCAAAACTGTCTTCAAAGAAATTGGCCTTCCCAGCGATTTTTTCCAGGGCAATATTTGGTAGCAAATGAGGCACCCAATTTTGGGGAAGGGGTGATTTGGAGGGCAGATCGTTTATGGACGGGCATCCCCCACTGGAATAAACCCAGAATACTCTTAACAAAAATCAACCAAACTAACACCATAAATACACAGCGAAGTAATTCAAAATCAAAAAGCAATATAATATGTACAAACCGCCCGTTAAAATGATATGTGAAGGACAAAAAGGAGAATATATTACAAATTAAATAACATCTTATGCAGATCATGCAATTTCGTACACGTCTATATAATGTATATATAAATCAGGTAAAGTCAGTTTGTCAATAAAATCAATAAAAGACCCCAGTACATATTTGGTGGGAGACACAGACTGGATCAGGGGGAGTTAATTGATTATATGAAAAAATAAGGAAAACTTTGAAAAAGCAGATATTAATAAAACCGAAAATGCTTCACGCCTAATACTTAGCAGTAAATTTGTGTGCTGTTAGCAAGATTTGACGACCAAATTCACTAAAAAATCAAAAATTCGTCACTTCTGGCGGGATCAACAAGCCGAGGCCTTCCAAATGTCCCGAAATGGATTCTCGGATTCGCCAGTGCAAGCTTAAGACGATGTCTAAATATAATTTTATCCAGAAACAGCAAAATTTTGGGGAAAAACGAGCGACCAATTCTTGATATATACTTGAACAAAATACATCAAAATAAATACAAAATCAATGTATATATACATATATACAAAATACGTAATTGTGTATACGTAGTGTACATACGTACCACTCAAACAGGTTTTGGCAAATACAACCATCAACCTATACAACACATAAATAATACACATGTATACATAATTTTACAATTGTCATTTATTACATAACATTAGCACAACTCTAGCAGCAGTCAGGTTAGGACACAATACAGTTTCGATCACGACTAGACCCACGATCGCCCACAGTTTGCGGTCTTTTGGCCCCGCCACCACCACCACCACTGGAAGAATGCTGAAGATATTCCGCTTCCGACTGAGCCAGAGCCCTCGCCAAGGCTTCATCCGCTTCTTCCTGGGACAGGGGCGCCCCGGCCGGTGGAGGGGAGGCGGTGAGAGGAGCACCCAGCCGATAGGCGCCCCCTCCGCTCCCCAGAGACTCCTGAAGAGCACGAGCCAGAGCCTCATCCTGGCTAGTATCGACCGCCGAAGCCGCAGCCACAGCTCGAGCCGCAGCGGTCTGTCCAGGAGCCACCAGCCGCCCGACACACTCATGATCCGCCGCATGACGATGACTGAGGCAGAAGTTGAGGCCACAGACGGGGCAGGTAACTGGGACCAGTTCCCGCTTTCGGCAGCCATTTCGTTGGCAGCGGTTCTGGTAGATTTGGCCGCCGCGTCGACGCACGGCTGCCGTCTCGGACCGACAGTCCTGATCAATGTGGTGACCCACCCGGATGTCGGGCAGCTCGCCGCGGGCCACAGGGACTGGCTGCTGACAGAGCGGGCAAACCGGGACGACCTAGAACACAATAAATTGCCACAATCACCACCATAATGCGGCATACAGGGATTTTCAAAATCGGACCTGTGCTTTTCAGTGTGTTTTTCTAAGAAAACTTGTGGTTCTAAAATTTGGTTTTTCGCGTTTTTAGTGTGCTTACGACGATTTTTACGACATACAGCATATATATTCCTGGTTAGTCTTTGTCGCTCTAGCGTGAAACCAAATAGATAGTGAGTTGTATGGGAGAATCATACTAAAACGAAGAAAATCGCGTCGCACGGGGGGTCTGGAGGGGCGGAGGACCCCAGAAGCTGAAGAATCTTTTAAAAATCGGTAAAAAAGGCCACACTGAAGACAGTTAAATCTTTCAATTTGGTCAACCAGTTTTACCAGTTTTTTGTATGCAAAGTGCACAATTTTTATAACTATTTACAGCAAAAATAACTATTGCTGTAGACAAATACGTACATAATGTAGTGTTATGTATATTAGAGGACTACGAAAGAAAAAGAACAAAAGTATATTATACAAACCAAGTAAAGGTAGGGCGTCGAGACTGTTAAAGAATGAAAGAAAACACAAGTGCGCGAAAGGTCTCTTCGAAAATTTTTTCAAGAAACAGTCTTCCGTAGTTCAAAACTTTTAAAGAAATTAATAAAATGTTGCTTCTGAAACTCAAAAATTTCAGTGAGTTTTTAAGTGTGTTTTTCTAAGAAAAGCGTGCGAAAACACAGTAAAAAACACAAAAACCATGAACAAATTTAGCAAAAATGTTTTCAGGGATATATAAGAGCAGAACGCCTGTGAAAATGTGGGGAAATCTGTAGTTCAACATGCTCAGTCAAAAATGTGTGTTCAACACTTATATATACGTACTGCATTTAATATTCAGCGGAAACCCATTACATTATATATTTTCTGAGAGGAGAGGAAAATTTTTTACAAAATCTAAAATTTTGAAAAATGTCAAAATGTCGGTTCATCCAGGTTTTTCTCCGGAATGTGCATGCTAAAAATTTGTATTTTTCAGGAAACTTTTCCCATCTGAAAACAAAACACGCAGAATGACGCAAGAAGGAAGAAAATCGGTTAAGGTTTGAATTTTTTATTATCATTTTTCGATTTTCAAAATCCTTTGATCTTTGCCGCTGTTACACCTTTGACAAGCTACTGTTCGCTCAGTACTTGATAGAAATTTTTTGCTTTTATTTTCGGGACCGCTTAAGCATCTGCTTTAACGTAGTAGAAGTCACTTTTTTAAAATTTGAAAGTTGGTTTTTTCGAAAAATTACCACTTTTTGACCCAAAATTTCAATATACTGGTATCAAAAAATTGTGTGCAGATAAGTCATGCTAAATATTCCATCTTTGCTGAATCCGAGTCCTGTGTTTTATTTTTCGTCCGAACTTTTTGCGGTCCGTGGCGCAGTGACTCGAAATTTTTGCGCAATTAAGAAAAAAATTGCGCCACACATGTTTTATTTCTTAAAAACTATTTTCGACCTATTTTTAAATTAATTTACCGTTTTAACAAATCTAATATTAGTTTTATATTTTGTATAATGGTCGCATGTATAACGTCGCATGTATTCTATATATATATATAGAGGTCGGGGAACAAAAACCAGCCGCCAAAAGAAGGTAAGAAACCAACCCCACCAAAACCCAAGTTTGAGTGATAAGGAAGAGCTAGAGGCCTGAAATTTTTGCAAGTTGGCACGACCCATCCACACTACCATACCAAATTTGAGCTAAATCAAACAACTTTTCGCATTTTTGACATTTTGAAAATTTTTGCATTTTCGACACCCCAAAAATTCAAAATTTATATATGTACCTATTTTTTGAAGTCTTGTGGAAATTTTTCCACAGCAGTTACACAATTTCTTTTGATAGTTTCTATGAGAGTATTAACGTCTGCTTGTTCCAATTCTTGGCAAGCTGTCAATAGAATTTCAAAAAATGGAAAAATAAAACCAAGGGGTGGGGGAAAACCGATTATTGTTTTTGTCGCTGAACTCCCAAAAATGGTTCTGAATTGTTGAGAAGACGTCCATATAGCAAGTTTAAAACGCTCTTTCACGTGAACAGCTCAAAATTGCGTTCGGACACGGACACAATTTGGACACAATTTTTTTGTTAGGTCGCGAAAACCTCATTTTAGTGGATTGGCTGTTGGGCTGACCTAACCTGACCAAAAACCACGCTGGGACAAAATAAACCCGCGAAAGAGAACAAAACAATATTTATTTTATTTCATAAAATTTCGAAAGATTTAAAACTTTTTGCATTTTACCATTGAAACTGGCGAATTTGATGAAACCTATCCGGTTGATGCTGCAAATTTTGATCGTTTTTTCACCTATTTATTATACGGAACATCCGGAAAATTAAGATGTGAACTCAGCGAGGCCGAATTTATATATTTATTGCATGCATAAAATCGCTATTATGAGCAATATACCCTGTCCGCAACATTGGGTTGGTTTTTCCCATCGGTTGGTTTTCCCCCGATACTGCTTTTTACCCCGGATAGCAAAACATAGCTGATACAACTAGATGCTTTAATACCATATCAACAACTAATAACTAGGTATAATAGGAATTAAGTTGCCGAGTAAAGCATATATACACTAGGGGGGAAAATGCCCTCGACGGGCAACCAACTTGGTAGAATAGGGAAAGACTTGAATGTTAAATACACGGTGCATGGTTACAATTGAGATTCTGCTGAAGCGGAAAAATGCCGTTTCTCAGCGACTAAAATGACAGAAACCAGCTTTGTGCGCCGAATAGGGAATCTACTCGGCGACTAAAATGAAAGAAACCAGCTT
>JASAND010026561.1:0-116634 GCA_030248195.1 Trissonchulus latispiculum
AGAAGTTTGATGTTGACGGAAATCCGTCTCGCATCACACGGATAGGCTATCCTCATGCCGGATCATTTCGAATGCGGAAACTGAAATCCTCAGATCGCGGAGTCTATCAGTGTCGAGCTAAGAATGGAAACGGAACGGCCGTAGATTCACCAATAAATTTCAATATGACTTGTAAGCAGCACAACAAATTATCTTACCTGTTTTCAGGGTATTTTTTGCGGGGGGGGCGGGAGGTGTTAAAAAAGCTATACGTTTCGGGGGATTGTATCCGTGTGGTATATATTGTGATTATAACTTCAGTATGAGTATGCTTGCTAAGTCTTCTTAAATAGCAAGTTTCCACATGGGGGCCCCCTAAAGACCTTCCCCCTCCCGAAAATGCCTTCCCCCCGAAATCGCGCCCCCTCCGGGATCCCCACCGGGATTTTTTGGGGGCCCAAAGTTTTGCCAAAAATGGGCAAATTTTCAAAAATTTGGAGATTTTTTCGTAAAATTGACTATTTTTAGCTTAAATCCTGGCATTTTTGAGAACTTTTTGCTTTTCTACGTGTAAAATACGCCAAAAATACCAATTTTTAGCTCGTTTTTGCAAAAAATCTCCCCCATCCCCGAAAATCCCCCCGGGCCCTGGGGGGGGGCCGAGAAGCCCACCTCCTGAAAAAAATCCCTAAAAATACCCTGGTTTATATTATGAGATACATAAAATTTCAGGTTTCCGAGAGGAAAATGTTTTGTAAGGAATTCAACACTTTTTGTTCTGGTGGTATATAATATTATGGGGGTACGTACATATTGCATTTAATTCCATATCGGATTGTCTGTGTTTTAGATACTCCACTGTTGCCTCAGAAACCAGTCATAGTTCCCATAGATTGGATGAATCCGTTCCAGCGTGAATGCGTTGCTCCAGTGTCCAAGCCAACTCCTTTTGTGTTTTGGCTGAAGAAGGGCAAGGGTCAACACTTCAACTCAATCAATGCTTCTCATATATCTGTTGTGTCGGAAAATGGGAAGGTACGATTCGATTTTGTTTTGCTGTCAAGTTTGATAGTAGAAGTGCCTTAAGACTATCACTCACTCGTATCCTCCCGCTGCTAGGACAGAATCATAAAGAAGTCATTTATTGCTAGTTTAGTTCTGGGTTTTCTTTAGTGGGCCCCCTACTTGTTGGGTCCCCCCACACGACGTCCCCCCCTCCCACTTTTTTAGGCGTTCCCTCACTCACTATAAGTTGCCCAGAAAATGCCATATTTTAAGGCGTTTTGGTCAAAAATTGTCTATTTTGGTGCTAAAACTTGATGTTTGAGCACTTTCGAGCTTAGTTGTAGTATACGTAGAAAACACACACTTTTTGACATTTTTAGCCCATTTTATTCCCCCCCCCCCGCCTCTTTTGATCTTCTCTCCCCACACTTCCTCCCCAATTTTTTGACCAGTGAAACCCAGTAGTTTTGTTGAGTTTATATACGTACACTTTATATTGCTTTACGAAATGAGACTTGACCAAAATGGCCGAATAATTAAATGAATGTTCTATGATGAAGTGTGTAGTGTAAAGTTTTTGAGACTGAGCTAATTAATTTTAATTTATTTAATTCGTCTTGTTTGTTTGTTTGTTTGTTTGCTTGTTTGTTTGTTTGCTTGTTTGTTTGAGTTAATCGTAACGAAAACTTTGGAAAGCGAAAGCTTGCTACCTTTTTGTGGTTTTAGGGCACCATTTATTTTTCTTACGTGGATGTGGATGATCAGAGCACGGAACTGTTTTTCACCTGTGCGGCGGAGAATAAAGTGTTGAAGGACTACAAATTTGGAGAACCTTTCCAGTTCACAGTGAACAAAGGACTAACTATTGCCGACAGTGAGTAGAGCTATAGCTTAAAAGTTACAACTTAACTTTATATTGACGGAGTTATCGTTTAATTGTACATAGAAGGTTTTGCGGTATAAATCGAGGGTTTTTACAGGCTGGTGCCCCCGAAAGTGACCTGCCCTCTCCTCGAAATTACCCCCTCCCCCGAAATCGCCCTCGGAATTTTTGCCCCCCCCAAGTTTTTTCGGTTGCCCAAATTTTTGCCAAACTAGGCTAAATTTGCCAAAGTTTTGGTTTCTCCTGGAGATTTACCTAAAAATATCTATTTCTATCCTAACTCCAGGCATTTTGAGAATTTGTTAGCTTTTGTCCATGCAAAACACGCCAGAGGAATACCTATTTCGGCTCATTTTTGCAAAACATCTCTCCTGGGCCTGGATATGCTCCCCGGGATGCCTCACGCGGAAAAAAATTCCTAAAAATACCCTGATGAATAATGAATCTAGGCTATCTTACAGAATTTCCAAACTTTTAAATCCCGATCATTTTTCGAAATTTCTTTTATATACTTTCTGAAATCAAAATTTTCAAGTTATCGGTCGGAAAAAAGAAAAATCAAAAAGCCGGTAGTTTTCTTCCAACGCCGTTCCCTCCTGGTTGTAGTGTTAATGAACTTGTCTTTTAGTTGCCTAGTCTTTTTTAAGGAGTTGATACTATGATGCTGATTTTGTTGTATGAAATTGGTTTTCATTTTACTGTGTTCACTTCTTTTCTGTGTAACTACGACCTCACTATTTTAGAAACATACAGGGAACCAGCTCAACAGTATGTAAACGATGGAGAAAGACTTGTTCTTCGTGGTTCCAGTGTTGAGTTGCACTGTATATTTTCTGGATAGTAAGCAACTATTGTTTATTGTAATACTTCCTTGCTTTCACCAAAAATTTATATACAACTCGTACAATCAAAAAGATTAAATCATTACTAAGTCTTCTAACTTCTAGCTAAATGTTCTTCAATATCAGCAAGAGTAATGGTATACATAATGGAATACTATTACTTGTTGCTCAGTTTTATGGTCAATTAGTTTTCCCACATGACCTTAGTGCTGTTACATTGTTTTTATGTTAAAGTTAATATTCGTATTTTAGTCCTGTTTCTACGCCTGTTTGGTACAAAGACAACATTAAGATTGATGATTTGAATGATGGTCGGTTTACATACACCAACTACGGAAAAACTCTTAGGATTGATAATATCATGGAAACTGATGAAAATACTTACTCCTGTGGCTTTACTTCGAAGCCTCTAGACAAACGGAGCTTTCATGTCAAAGTGGCAGGTATGGATGAGTAAAAACTATTGCGTTTGGTTTATGCATGCTTGAAATCTTAATGTACAGAAGGGGTGGAACTGGTGGTATAGTCTGTGTTTATGAACTGATAAACTCGGTTCTTGTCGAGAAAGTTTTAACTATGAAGAAGGAGAAGCACTTTTTTCAAACAACAAATGAAATATTACAGTAAGCTGTTAGTTGAGACCAATTGGCCACACCAAACGGAAGACTGATCTCTACACTAACTTAGATTGTAGTGTTGCATCACCAAACTTGCTCAATCGGTAAGTTTTCCGCAAAGAAAATTTAGTTCCTTTTATTTGCAGAATATTTTACCTGCAACAAATATTAGTTCTTTTTTCAGGAAAATTCCACGAATCCCGGTATGAGCTACTGTTTTGCTAGCTTGTTCTTATGTATTTTAGCTGCGCCATACTGGATCGAACGACCGGCTAGTAAGAATTCTAGTGAAGGTGAACATGTGCAGTTTGTTTGTGGTGCTCAGGGAAAACCGATGCCTACCTTTACATTTTACAAGAATGGAGAATGTATGTTTTACTGTTTCCCGCTACAGTTTCTCATGTAGATGTTTGATTAATAAAAAGCAAAATAGTCTCGAATTGCAATTCAAAAGCGGTTGGTATAAAGACGATGTTTTAATCTTTTATGAGCGTGAGGAGTCTGTAAATCGTCGGAAGATCCTGAAATTCTATCGCAAAGTGCTATAGCCATTTCTTCAACTTACTGAATAAAACTTACTTAATGATAGGTGCTCAAAACGATATGGGCTCGCCTTCTTCAAAATTTATTGTTGATAAAACACTAGTGATGGGTACCGGATCTTTTTTCGTATCCGGATATCCTCCTATTTTGCGTTAACGGATGTCCGGTTATCCGCCTATTCCAAACATAAGTTCATGAAACGTTTTTGATTTCACAGTTGAAATTTCAATTTTTCTGTCAATTTTTTGGTACGCTGTGAATTCTTATCGTACAGTCAATCCACAACATTGATTTCAAAAACATTTTTAGAGAAATTTTTGAAAATATTTTTAAAATGGTAAATTTTTGTCAAAAATTTACTATTTTTTAATTTGTCTGAAATGTAAATATCCTGAAATTCGGATATCCAGTGCCCAGCCCACCACTAATAAGCACATTCGTTAAGTTGGATCTCTGCCAATTTGCGCGTACGTAGTAGCTAGTTTTGAGCAATGTGCGTAGTTAGCTTGTTATTTTTCCTGTCTTTACTGTGTCTTCTGTCCTTTGTGTTCTCATGACTTCTGTTAAGGATGTTTTCTTTAAAGTGAAGATGTGTCCGCTTCTGTTCTTTTACATTTTAGTAACATACAAGTTTGGGTTTTCCTTTAAAAATGGTTGCGGAAACAAGCTGTTTTTCGGGTTTTTTCCGTTTTATCAGTATTTTCCGTTTTTTTCAATAGCCAGAACGACTTTAAAAGGCTTCTGGAGTACTGGAAACGAGCAAGATCTAATAGAGTAAAGCTTTTAAGCGTATTTTACGGTATTATATATTATAGTCGTTACGATTTTAGAGGATTTCCAAATTTTTAAAAAATCTATAAAATTTCCTTTTTACCGCTAATTTTTCACAAATTTCGCAACATCGGACAAAAACTCGCGAGTTTTTTTCTGAACTATGCATGGTTTTTTTGTGTTTTTTACTGTGTTTTCGCACACTTTTTCTTAGAAAAACACACTTTTTCTTAGAAAAACACACCGAAATTTTGAGATTCAGAAGCAAAATTTTACTAATTTCTTTAAAAGTTTTGAACTACAGAAGACCGTTTCCTGAAAAAATTTTGCGCCTGCGGCGCGCTTGTCTTTTCATTCATTTTTTCAAAGCTTTGGCGTCCTACCTCTGTCCTTGTGTCCTTTTTCTTTTTATCCTCTAGTATATGTATAAGTATATATATATATATAGTATATATATACGTACATACTTATTATTATATTAGTTTACCACATTATTTACTTTAAGCTGCATTAAATCTCTAGCACCGTTTCAAAAGAAAATATGGTTTACAAAATCAAAAGGTTCAACTGTTTCCATTGTGGTTTTTTACAAATTTTCAGCTTCTGGGGGGCTCCGCCCCCCAGACCCCCGTTGCAAATACGCTTTTCTTCCTTTTCTTTCGATGATATTGCGCTCATTTCGTCCAAATCGACCATACACGGCATTATCTATTGACTTTTATCGCTAGAACGACAAAAACCAACTAGGAATAGGTTATATGTAGTAAAAATAGTCGTAAACGCATTTAAACCGCGAAAAATCAATTTTTAGAAAAAACACACATTTTCTTAGAAAAACACACTTTTTCTTAGAAAAACACACTGAAAAGCACGGGTCCGAATTTGAAAAAAAAACCCTGGACTCAACTATGCGGAAAAACGGAAGAGGCAATTTTTTCCGGTGCCCATCCCCCTAACCTATATATACTTGCTTACCTGTTACTTTGCCTGCGCTTTATTTTTGCAGTGCTAAAGCCCAACGATCGAATCAGGATCAGTGGAAAGATTCTGAGCATTAACCATCTGAAAAAAGGCAAAGACGGGGCGGGTGATAATGCTGTTTATCAGTGCAAGGCGGAAAATGAGCACGGAAGTGTTTGGGCAAATTTCTATCTCAATTTGCTGAGTGAGTTTTTATAGTTGTTTAGTTTATCCTCATTCTGGTCATTAGAATATCTGTTCTAGACCTTTAGGAATAATCAATCTTGGCTCATAAAGTCTATGTTTGGAGAAAGAATTTGTAGTTTCCCCTGGGGCAGTTATTTCTAAATCTTGTTTAAAATGACTGTCTTTGCATCTCTGACTGCTAGCCGAGCAAGACCTAACTCAAGCCTGACCAGTGATCCTTAGGTTTCTTTCGGAGGGCCTTTTGTCGTAGAAAGTCTTGAAAGAAGGGGCGCCTGAAAACCGAAAACCTAGTCTCCGCCTTGAAAGAAGGTGGAGACTAGGTCTTCTCTTTGGGAATACTGGGATTTGGCTTAACATCCTGGACGATAACAACAACAAAAAACTGCTACAAACAACATCAGGACTAGCACTTCAGTTGTAGTGATTTTGACATTTCACCTATACTTAAACTGATTTTGGATGCACATAAAGATATAAAAGAAATCTCTTACAATTTTTTTAAATTGCTGACTTTATAACGTTGGAAGTGTCAACGTTTCCGGCTGTTTACACACTTGCTGTCACTTTTAGTCTTCAAGCCATTCGTTTTGGACGGTCCAGGCGAAGTGAAGGCTGTCTGGAGTGATCCGAAGGAAATTTCGTGTAATGTGTTTGGTTCACCGGAGCCCAAAATTGAATGGACCCTCAACGGGAAGAAGATAACCGTACGTTTATCAGCTTACCTAACAGTTTATAATTATGTTTTTTGTATAATGTTTTGACGTATGAACAAATGTAGCTTTCATTTTGTTCTTATAATACTACCATGGCTCCTAATCGACACCAAGACAAAATAGGATGCGTGGTGTGTATCCCTGTATATGATGTTTACTATTGTGTTTATAAATAATTAAGAATTGCTCACTCTAGTCTCGGACGCTCAGTCCTTAGCGACTGCTTATTGTGATCCTTTCTGCAGATGTGCTGAAACTTATGTTTATGTGTCATAAAGTTTTCGGAAAATAAATAGACCCAGAAATTAGGGTTCCGGTTAGGGGGTAGTCCAAAAGCTTTATGGCGGTTTGGAGCGGGAGTTTGAGGTGGTATGATGTTTGGTGATGGGAATAAGTGTCTGGCTAACGAAACTATAAACAATGCATGTAACAAATACTCCTGTTTGTAAACGGATTGGACAGCAGTGTAGCATATTGAATGGCTACGTGTATATTGTATAAAATGCTGTCTCTTGCTTCAAATAAAAACCAATCAGTGATTGCGTTGTATTTTTGCTTTGCTATGCTTTACTCCCTTGCATATTGAAAATTATTTGCAATATTTGATATATTGTAACATATTAATTAATTAATTATTGATAATTTGATAAATTGCAAAATTAATTGCAGTATTGTCTTATTTTAGACAACTACAGATTTGTATAGACTTGAATCCAAAAAGGGAAAGCACAGTCTCCGAGTTCACAACATCTCAGCGGACATGGGTGGTGAAATAAAGTGTCATGCCTGGAACAAGTATGGCACTGATGAAAAGATGGGAAAGCTGATTGTGATGGGTAACTTTTCTGATTATTTTGTTAACCCTTTAATTTATCAGTTTATGAAATGTTTTGAGACTCCTGCCTTTGCTTTGAAGTTGCCATATCAGCCGCAAAACGCTGTCTTTTGATCGAAGGTCGTTCAAAGCAAGGGAAATCATGCCCGCTCTGATTCATATTATTTCCAACGTTTTCTAAGCAAGCGCACAAGAACAAAATTCCGCCTAACTGACTTGTACAGAGTATTATTAGCTCTTTAATGCTGCTGCTCCGTGTTACAATCGCGACTATTCTGAAATCTGCTATGGCAAAATTGTACATCTGTACTTTCTATACTAGTACTCAGTTTATTGGCTTTCATAGTACTTCTTCTTTTTCTTCTTCTTCTTCTTCTTCTGTCTTCCTGGACCATTGAAATCAATCAATTTGGCTGGGGCAGCTGAACGCGCCCCACATCCTTCAGGAACCCAATTACCTTGACGGGACCCGAGGACAAGACCTCCAGGGAGGGATTCCACCCAAACCATTTTCGCCGGGCGAGTCCGTGCGAGGGACAGGTTAGGAATAGGTGTTTTTGATCCTCCTCCTGCAGGTGGCAGTCCGGGCAGAGGGGATCTGTCTATGTCAAGTCGGTGCCGAAAACTGGCTAGGATATTGGAATGGCCTCTGCATCTAAGCTGCGACATAAGGGAGCGTTCCCTTCTGGTTAGACCATTTTCCTCGGAGATTGAAGGTGCCTTAAGGTTCGGATATACTGTGGTTATGGACTATGGTCGGATCATTCATGGAATCGTGGAGCTTGTTTTTGATTGACCTTTTCACTTGTTTTTCTTCATCCTGTGCATTCAGATTCAGAGCAAGCTTGAACAATACACCACGCATGTATAACTTCAAAAAATGTAAGCTGTTTTGTGTGTCTGTAAATTGACCACCTATTGAAAGTGGTTCTGATTACCCATAGTCCACCTAAGCGAGGTTCTGATAGCAACAAATGACAGTTTAGTTTATTCCTCAATAATAATCTTTCATTGTATTCTTTCAGAGCCGACGAAGATTCGCAAAGGACCACGTTCGAGTTTCGGTGGTGCCGACGAACAGACCATTATTGCGGGATCTCCTATTGAGCTGGACTGTGGAGTTAGTCACGATCCTGGCATTGCTCCCACCATTACCTGGTACTTCAATGACCAACCGGCCGACGTCGAGTCACCCGATGGCGTTTTTGAGGTACGCTATGCTAATCCAAACTGGTTAGCGTTAGGTTAACGTAGAGTAAAAGACGAAGAATTTCTCGTATAAACTATCCAGCGCGAACGGGCCTTAACATTTTTCTCTTTAACAACATTTTCAGGGGGGGGGTAAGCATAAGGAAGTGATCCCGTCCGCATAGCTGTTTATTTGCTTTATTTACCCTGTTCTATAAACTTGATGTCTGCTACATTTTCCCTGTTTCAGCTAGTAGAAAAGTCAGACAGCGAAAAGAGCCTCAAGGTGAAGCATCCTACCAAAGAACATTCTGGGGACTACACCTGTCATGTGACGTCCAGTTTGGAGGGAGAGAAGCGGGAGGAAAGTGTCAAAATTGTTGTCAAAGGTTAGAAACCCACGGATTCCAAAGTTTGTTTTGTTTTACCATTCAGAACCGTTTCATAAGCAGAGAACGAATGCAACTTTGTTCCATTTAGGTGTCCTTATGCACAAACCTATTTACACTGATTTTACAGATGAATTCAGTTTTAGTAAAATAAGAAGGGGCACAAAGTCGTTTGCATGAATCTTTTGTGTCTTGATTTGCTTGCTATTTACTTTTCAGTAACTCTTTCCATTCTGTTGCCTTGTTTACTGTTTCCAGACGTTCCTGCGGTCTGCTTTGAAGTGGTCGTTTCCTGTGTCAACACTAGAACGATGAAGGTCAGCTGGCGTCACATTGACTCCGCGGCTGGCTCCAGTCCAGTACAGGAATATATCATACAGATAAATGCTGGATTTGACCTACTAAACTGGGAAACCTATCCCAGTTCTTTGCCAGCCTCAGAAGCTCCTGCAGATGCAGATGGCATACGAAGCGGAGCCATCAAGGTGGATGTCTCACCCTGGGGTACCTATAAAGCGAGGGTCATGGCTAGAAATGAGGTATGTGTAAAGTTGGCAGATGTGAGGAAAATTGCTTAGGTACGTTCGCATATAATGTAAAATTAGGTGCGGGGGCACGTCCTTCTGTAGAGTCATCACTGTACCGACCAGCACACATTGCGGTCACCACGGGTAGACCAAACGCAAAGCAGCACATAATATTACCTAACTTTTTCCTACAGGGGGGCGGGGGGCGGGGGGCAGGTGTTTCTACGCAGTAGTTGTTTTCATCATCATCATCATCTTCGGAGGTCGGATCAGGCAGGGCCTATATACGGCGGGCCAGAAGCCCACTGTCGCGGAGGAAGCATAGGACGGCTACCGGGGATTCCCGTAGGCAGGAAAGATTTGGGTTTGGACCAAGATGGAGAAACCGTGGTCTGGTGTGCCTGGGGCACCGTAGAATAAGGTGCTCCAGATCCTCATCCTCCCCGGACTGGCAATGGGGGCATGCTGGGCTAGGGTAGGCTATCGGGTCGAAGGTGTGTTTGACAGATTGGAGGAGCAGGCATTTTCCGGTACGTAGTTGGCTAAGCAGGGATCTGTCCTTTCGGGTTAAGCCTGCCTCGTTTGAAGCAGGGACAGGGCCGAAGTCTCCGTAGATTTGTTTTCCCCGAGGATGGGCTAAGCCTCCTCTCCATTTACAGTCAAAATGTCTTCTGATCACTGATCTGGCGGTTTGGAAGTCGATTGGTGGCTGTTGCTGTGGGAGGAAACACCCTTGGCCAGCAAGGGCGTCTGCGATTTCATTACCCGGGACTTCAGAATGACCCGGCACCCATTGGAAGATGAGGTGGTGGTGGGATAGGGCCTTTAGGTTGATGTGCACTTCCCTTAGCAGTTGGCTGAAGTTTGCCCGGAGACCACTCTTGAGCAACCTTACAGCAGACTGCGAATCTGTGCAGATAATGATGGTAGAAGGTGCTGGTAAGGTGCCGCTGTTTTCCCGGACCCAGTCCAGAGCCTTGCAGATTGCGGTAAGTTCCGCTCTGAAGCTGGAGCAGAACTTACCAGCAGGATGGCTCAGCTTCGCTACTTCGTCGCCGCCGCCAGTAGTTACGTAGATTCCACTGCCTCCATTTTCCACTCCGCCGGCCGCGGCTCCATCCGTCCAAATGATGAGAGACGGCTCCGGGTGGGCTGCGAGTGCTGCATTTGTAGCAGCTAACTTCACTGGGACTGGGTCGGTTTTCCGGACAGGCACAAGTAGCTGTGGATAAGCTTCGTCCACCAGCAACTTGTCGGACGGCCTGATGATGGTGGATGGCAGGAGGGGATCTCTGGTGCAATCTTCAAGTCCGCATTGCCTGGAGATCGTGCGGCCCGCATCTCGCCAGGACGGCTGGCTCTTCAGGGATCGTTGGTTGGCAGCAGGTTGGTCGCATGAGGTTCGCCTTGGGTTTGCCTGTGGGAGCCGCATAGATTTCTCATATGCCACAGCCGTCAGCTGCTGCCGCCTAAGGGACCAGGGAATAAGATTTGCCTCCAGCAGCAGTAGTTCCACTGGTGCTGCCCGCAGGCAGCCGGTAACGGTACGGGCGGCCATATTTTGGATAACTTCCAGAGTATTGATATGGGTTTCAGCGGCGCAATACATCCATCCTCCTCCACAATATTCAATTGCTGACCTGATGAAGGTCAGGTACAGCAGTCTGAGATCTTCCTTTGCGCATCCCCAGTCAGTGGACGCAACAGCCGACAGAACCCTCAGCCTTGGCCAAGCCTTTGATTTCAGCTTGGCAACATGAGGACCAAAGTTGAGGAGTCTGTCGAAGGTCACCCCGAGGAAGACAGGGTTGGCTTGGAAAGGGATGTTCTCCGCTCCGATCGAAAGATTGGGCCGGTAGTTGGCTTCCTTATTCCAGGTGGTGAAGAAGGAGGCTTCGCACTTGGAAGCATTTATGGTGAGTTTCCATTTTTCTGACCACTGATGGATGGAGTTCAAGGCGTCCTGCATGAGCCGTTCCGCTGAGGCCAGGTTTGAATCCTGTACCCATAGAGCCAGGTCGTCGGCAAACAGAGATGCCTGCACACCGGGTGGCAGGTTGTCCAGGATGTCGTTGATGAAAAGGAGGAACAGAGTGGGCGATAGGCAGCTGCCCTGGGGGACTCCGTGATGGAATTTCCTGTATGGACCAGTGCTACCGTTGAATTCCACCTTTCCCAGCCTGTCTGATAGCAGATTCTTGGTCCATCTGACGAAGCATATGGGAAGGCCCATATCGATCATTTTCCGGACCAAACCCGCTTTCCAGACGGTGTCAAATGCTCTCTTGAAGTCGATCAGCACGAGCAGAGTCCGCTTAGGCGGGCGTTTTGCGGCAAAACCGTCAGTGATGGACTGGATCAGGCGGATTATCTGGTCTTCAGTTGAGCGGAGCGGGCGGAATCCGGCCTGCCTATCATCCAGCGTCTTATTCTCCTCCAACCAGTGCATCAGCCTAGCCTTCACCATCTTCTCGAACAGCTTAGCAATGCAACTGGTTAAGCTGACAGGTCGATAGGAGGCCACATCGTCCGCCGGTTTCCCTTTTTTCAATATCGGGATTATTTTCGCTCTCTTCCAGGCACTGGGTGTTTCTCCACTGGACCATGACAGGTTGAAAATTTCCAGTAGGCAGTCTTGGCCGTGCGGTCCCAGATGGCGAAGCATTTCATTTGATATTCCGTCTAGGCCTTCAGCTTTCTTCAGTTTCATTTCTGCCAGAGCTGCCTTCAGCTCCGTGGTAGTGAATGGCTGACAGAAAGGGTCTTCACAGTGACATCCAGTCTTCAGGGAATTGTGGTTGGCCCGGATGATTTTGCGATCGTCCTTCGTTTCCTTGAGGTGGCTGACTGAGGCGTATTCTTGAACGAATCCTTTTGCCTTGGCACTGTCTGATGATAGCAGTTTTCCACCCCGTCTGAGAGCCTGGCCAGAGTTTCCTTTGTCAGAGCTGCCGCTGATCGATTTAATAGTTCGCATCACTTTTGAAGGGTCACTTCGGAGGTCCAGTGTTGCGACGTATTCACGCCAGCTGCAGCGCTTCGCTTCCACAATAGAATTCCTCAGTTGTCTCTCCGCTGCAATCCAGGCTATTCGGTTGGCTTCAGTCGCTGTGGAAAGGAAAGCACGCTTCCGATCTCTGGCTTCCCGCACAAGGTGTGATAGGGACTCTGACCACCAAGCCTTCGGGTTTCTTCTACGATTTCTGGGAATAGTCTGCGTAGCCGCTTCCCGGATGAGCCCGGACAGCCACCTGTTCAGGCTATGGGTGGTGGGTCGGGCAGGTTTAGAGTGGCTGATTCGGTCTTCAATAATATCTCGAAAATCAGTCCACCGCGCTTTACTGTAGCAGTAGTAGCGCTTTGGGGCCGGGTAGGATGGTGCAGTGACTAGTTTGAGATCACAGAGAATCGGGAAGTGGTCGGAGGTAGGGGCGTCAACGGTGTGCCAGGAATACTTCCTGTCCCAGCATCGGTGGAGTAAGGTGATATCAGGACTGGAGTGGACTTTCCTCCAGTCTGGGGATTGATGCGTGTTGGGGTAACCTCGTTTCCCAACAGCAATGGGCTGACGGACAACCAGTTGGCTACTGAGTCCCCGATGTCATTTTGGGGCTGCCAAGGGTCCCAGATGGGACTATGGCCATTTAGATCACCACATATGACAGTCCTGTTCGTGGTGGGCAGGAAGCTAGGATCGAAATTTTGTACTCGCTGGTCTTGGCCATCGTTGAGAATGGGCGGGACATAGAGGTTGACTATTGTGAAAGGGCCTGATTTCAGTTGAAGGTGGACAGTCGTTGAGTCTGAACAGAGATCATTTGGGACTAGGTGGGTTCTGTCGTCCACAGCGTATCCGATGCCATGCCTGATTAGGGTTGCCACTCCGCCGCCAATGGCATTAGCCGCTTACCTTCCCATACGCCTATAGGCATTGATTTCGTCGAAGCCTGGGATTGAGATCTTTTCACCAGGCTTCAGCCAGGTTTCCTGGATAAGCACCAGGTCGACCTTACAGTCCCTTATGAGTTTCTCTAGGACAGTTCGTTTCCGGTTGACTGCCCCCACATTCCACTGAAGAATCCTCAAACTGTCTCTCGGTTTGGGGGGTAGTGGGCGGCCATCAGTCAGTTTCCAGGTCAGGTCCTGCCTGACCCTAGCAGGGGCTGGCAGGGCTTGGGAGGCGCTGGGGGTGTCAGCAG
The DNA here is from genome assembly GCA_030248195.1 of Trissonchulus latispiculum. Taxonomy (NCBI): domain Eukaryota; kingdom Metazoa; phylum Nematoda; class Enoplea; order Enoplida; family Ironidae; genus Trissonchulus; species Trissonchulus latispiculum. The sequence goes on from JASAND010026561.1 coordinate 13,659, forward strand.
GTGGAGGCAGGGGCGGTCGGGGGTTTGGTTGGGATCCTGCTGGCCGCCGGGCCGGCAATGGCCCCTGAGCGGGAGGGGGGGCAGTCGGTTGCCGGGCCAGCGATGGCCTCTGGGATGGAGGATCACAGGGAGGGCAGCGGTAGCTGTTGAGTTCAGGCGTGGTCATGCGGTTTAGGTCAGCCACCCGGATCTGAGCACAGTCCCTGGCGTGAACCCACGAACCACAGCAGGTGCACTTCAGTGAATAGTCCGAATAGCCGACACCTCGGCCACAGACCGAGCAGGGCCAGCGGGGTTTGGAAGGAATAGGGCCCGGGTTGGGCTCAATATCACCGGCGCACAGCAGAAGGAGGGCCCAGTAGGCCGGTTTACCAGGCCCTCCTGTCAAAAACCCGGCACGATCCAGGGGAAAGGTAGCCGTATGCTTCTTCCGGAGGACAGCCTCGGTGTTGAATCCATTTGGTCGGCAGATGGCAGGGAATCTGTCTTCTGCACCAAGCCGCCCCACTGCGGCAAAGCGGATTCTTCGGAGCGGCAGTAGTTGTTTTCATGTAGTGTAGTATATGTACATTGCGTTGCAGGATTAGTCGAATTGTGGCTGTAAGCTAGATGTTTCACGTTGAATTCTAGGTGGGCGATAGCTCTCCGGCTGAGTCAGCGACGAATTGCAGTATACCCGCAGCTGTGCCTGATATTAATCCAAGAAATGTGAAAGCCAATGGAAACGCGCCTGGAAACTTGATTGTCAGCTGGGATGTAAGTAATTGAAGGCTGCCCAAATGGTTGGGGAGGGGGGGAATGGAAGATTCCATAATTCATGTTTTTGTTTCTAGATTGATGGGTCCCTTTCGGAAATTTTCATATTTCATATTCAGGTTTCATATTTTCTTTATGCAAGAACTCTGTACTATCTACTTGCCTTTTCATGCAATTTGTTTGGATAGTAAGTTGTACTTTATCGAAATTCATGTATGACTACACCTATCTAACATCTTCTAAAATCTCTTTTAGTGTTCCACCTTTTTTCCTGTTATAATTTCAGCCGATGGGTAAGGATGAATGGAACGGCCCCGGCTTTGAGTATGTGGTCAGATGGAGACCGGAGGATAAAGAGGATAAGGACGGAGACGGGCCGGAAGAGTGGCGAGAGAAGGAAGTGAAGGATCCCTACGCGGATCATTTGGTGATTGATCAGGCCCTAGACGAAGAGATGTCTGACGATGTCTACGAGCCCTATGAGGTCCAGGTTCAGGCCCAGAACGAGGAAGGCGTGGCTGCCGTGGCCCCGGAAACCAGAGTTGGTCATACGGGACAAGGAAGTTAGTGAAATAGAGCAGACAACTGCGGTCATTAACGAATTGGTTGTGTTTTCACGTGACTGACTGGTGTTACAAATTTGAATTTTTGGTGATGACATTTTACAGAATGGATTATGGTGACTAGAAAATTGTATGCATGAAATTAAATTTTTGTGCTAGTTCAGCTTTTTCTTGTGTTGACCATCTTTAGACTAAGACCTAATGCGTAAATCTTGAATTAATCTACGATTGCTATTTGTAGAACCATCGCAAGTGCCTGGCAACTTCCGCTTGAAAGGTGGAGAACCAGAAGGTCCCAGAGTTGCTTCGTTTGAGTGGGATAAGGTTGACCCAGAGTCAGTCAATGGAGAATTCAAAGGATATAAGGTAGAAAGGTTGCGCCTTTGAAGGCTGCAAGTTGTCTTTTCATTTAAAATTAGCAGTAGTTTGAGAACTTTACACAGTCAGCAACTGCTTGAGAAACGGCATTCTTCCGTTCTTATTTTGCGATTTTAAATGCATAGGAGTTTTGGTGTCGTTTAGTGTCCTTACTGTACGTGTTGGTAAAATGACGGGAACAAGTCATTAGTGTGTAAAGTTTTTAGGATGCTTTGAAACCGTTACTGTGTTTCAGATTGTTCACTGGTCCGAGTCAAAGAAGCGAAGTACAGATGCTGACAAGAAGGAAGCCTACTTTGATCCATCTGCGACCGAAGGAACCGTTTATGAGCTGCAGCCGTTTGCTGACAATTTCGCTCAGATTATGGTCTATAACGGTGCTGGAGACGGGGATCCCTCTCCAGTCATCAACTTTACAATGCCAGAAGGAAGTATGATTTTTTGAAACTAAGAGAGTCTGCTAAGACCAACTGTATTGCGTTCATAGCAATTGAGACTGTTTACAGTTAATTACCTTTCGACAAGCCATAGTCCGTTGTTTCTTGTTCATGCTGTTCTGAAAATCATACAGCGTAATTCCACAGCTGCTATGGCTTGCTTTTTAACTGCAAGATTATTTTTGTTTCATATTTCTTATTGCATTGTTTTCTCTATATACTAAATTGGGTGTATTTCTTTCTCCTGCATTATCACGTAGCACACATCTCTCATATGCAACCACTTTGACAGGTTTGAAATGTTCAGATTTGGATTATGAAATGTTAGTGTTATTGTGGAGGGGGTTTCTTTTTATTTAGCTCCGGATCCTGTACGTAATCTGGCCGCCTATCCCGTCGACGAGGAGTCAGTAGTATTGAGATGGGATCGTCCTCGATTTCAGAATGGCATTATGCTTGGTTACAATGTAACCTATAGAAAGAGTAAGTTAGGTTAATTATTGTATTAGCTGTAAAAAATAATTAGGTTGCGTGTACCATAAAGTATATTTAAAAACTATTAACACCATAACCTGTACCTGTACCTGTACCTGTACTTTATCCTTAGCAAGTAGTTTATTGGTTATCGATTGATCTTTGATTACTGATTACCATGACCAATACCACTGGCTTCTAATTTCTACCTATATATAGCAGGTCATTTTTACTGGGGGATCGAAACTGACCTGCCCCCTCCCGAAATCCCCCGGATTTTTTGGATGACCAAATGTTTTCCAAACAAGGCAAATTTTCAAAATGTTTCCGTTTACGCCGGAGATTGTTTCGTAAAAATGGTTATTTTGCCAAAATCTAGACATTTTTAACAACGTTTTACGTTTTATGTACATGCAAAATACCGAAAGGCGCCCCCCCTTTTTGGGGCCCCCCACTCGAGCACCTCCCCCCCCCCACTCGAGCACCTTCCCCCCCCCCCACTCGGCCCCACCCCCACTTTTTGGGCTTCCCCCACTCACCCGAGGGTGCCCAGAAATTGTCAAATTTTTAGGATTTTTGGTCAAAATTTGCAAATTTTTTCCTGGTGCTAAAACTTGATTTTTGAACACTTTTAAGCATAGTCATAGCAGTGTATGTGGAAAACAGGCTATTTAGACAGCATTTTTAGCATTTTTTGGCCCATTATCCCCCCCCCAACTTTTCGACCCCCTCCCCACTAGTGGGGGGGTCCCCCCCCACTCCCCCCCCCCCGGGCTTCCCTCCCCACCCCCCCCACTTTTTTGCCTACAATAAACCCAGCTCCCCCCCCGGAAAAATGCATACAAATACCCTGTGTAGTAATTGAGTTTATTATTAGACACAGAAAATTTATGGTAGGTCCCTTTACAATTCACGTCATTCGACAAATTGCGTTGTTTTTCAGTAGTAAGTCAAGTTCACGATGATGAAACCAAGTATTCGTCTGATATCTGGGTCCAGCTGATTCACGACATCGAACAGAGCGATCTTTGGCTGAATGGACTCCAGCCTGCCACCCTCTACAGTTTCGAAGTGGCCGGATTCACCGAGAAAGGAACTGGTCCCTTCATTGATGCCAATGCCAAAACTTTGCCACTTCCTGAATTTATTACACACGGTATGTACTGTATATAATTCTTATTGCATTTTGGTTTGAATGATGTAGAGGTTCTGCTAAAACTACATCTATCTTTTTCTTGAAGTCTGGTTCCCTGTTATCACTAAGTTTCTGTGCTTTTTGTCTCCTTGTCGTCTTAGTCTTATCATTGTCAATGACAAAAGCTGTTGGAAACTGTAATTTCAACTTTACGTCAAGAAAATGAAGTAAACGCTGGCCAGCAGGCGGATCCACGAAGGATACAAGGCATTAATCATAAAGAAATAATGAAAAACGCCTGCCTGCAGTCACTAAGGCCGTAGCCTTACTACGTAGCCTTGTATCAAATACTGGTGAGTTTACCTATTAATACAAAACTTTGTTAGTCCGAACAGGAGAGAGCCAATGGGCGCTTGGCTCTCTCCTGTTCGGACTAAGGCTACGGCCTTAGTGACTGCAGGCAGGCGTTTCTCATCATTTCTTTGTAATTTCAACTTTATTCGCTGAATATATTTTCAAAAATGATGTCATTGCGAATTTTGATTGGCTATTTGCTTGAGGCCAGGCCAAACATCATGAGAAAGGCAAAATTTGAACACTCTAAATAGCTTCAAGTTATGGGCAGAGGTCAAGATCAAGGAATGTGAACTAAGGTGTTGAAAGTTATTTCCACAGTCAGAATATAGAGGCTTTTTCTCCTTCAGTAGTCTATTTTATTGTCAAAAATTAGTCAGTGTCTAGTTATTTTGGTAATACATGCCTGTTCAATATTGGCGTTGTATCTATCCTTTTCCACGTCTGACTGATCTGACGACTCGGGGACTTCAGATGTAGGATATTTAGCCTCTTTCGCGTACTGTTCCGAGGAAAGCTTAGTTGTGCGATTGCTCATCCTCACTCTTTGACCGACGGCATGCAAACTGTTGTTTTTCTTGCTGAGTGTTTGGCCTTATTAATACAGGATAGTTACTCCCGTTTATGTTTATGACGTAATAGTGCCCGTGCTCAGAATTTGTATCTCTCGTCTTTATATTAACTGGACCTGTGACCTATCTGTTATCCAGATTTCTTTAGCTAGCATTAAGTATAACTGTCTGTTCATAAATATTACTCATGCATGCTTTCTTCCTTAGAAATGAAATCCTATTTAAATCTGAAAATTGTCCTTCCCTTTTCTGTCTCGTGTGCTTGGTGGACCCTTGTTACTTTTTCTACGTACATACTTGTAGTGTAGTTTCAGAAGTTAGCTGTCCGGCTTATCGCCTCTTCTGAAGCGTTTAGTCTAATGGAAACGGAGAGAATAAGACCTGCTGGTGTGTCTTGAGTGACTCTGACTCTGTGCTAAATATGTGTCTCACTTTTAAGATTATATCATTCTCCAATTGAGAATGCTTAGCTCTATCCCTACCTAGCTGAATAAATAGTCCACTCTCCTATCCTGAATTTGTGTATTTTATACATAAAGGTCGTAAACTTTTTCATTGTAAAGTTAAACTACAAATTATGTGAATTTTCCATGGTAGAGCTGTGGTAGGTAGGTCAAATAAGGGCTAATTTGATTCAGAAGTTTATGATTGGACGTTGAAAGAGTTTAGGTATTTTTTACTTTTTTATCAATAAACCAAGTTTTTTCAGGAAAAAACACTTTTGAAACCAGCTGTTTACTTCTCTAAACATTTAATTTTATTTTTGTCCGGTAACAATAATGGCTATAATTTTCCAGTTAACGTCTATTAACCTACCTGTGTCTGACTGAAATAAACATTACAAATAGAATGTGCATAAAATTACACTTGAGTTACAACACAATACAGAGAGTGATTTTACGGCTATATAATATTCGGGCTAGAATTTTTCAGTCAGCATAGCATCTACGCATTCCATTTTATAGAGACTTCGGTTGCACTGCAATTTATCGCAATCATAAAAGCAGTCCTTTTTATAAGTGTCCGTTCAGTTGTTGTGAGAACTATGAAATAATATACGTATACGTACGTAAACTGACTGGAAATTTTTATTTTTGCACTCACTCAGTGCGCGGTTTCGTTTCGTAGCACAGGTTCACTGTAGTGGCTTGACGTTACGTACTGTAACTTGACTGCATCGACTTGTCCTTCTCATGAGCACTGACGACTCGTTTCACTGACCATAACAGATTGATTTGGGTGTTAAATTGTCTAATATACATATGTGTATGCAGGCGCGTAGCCAGGGGGGGGGCGAGGGGGGCATGCCCCCCCCCGAAATCGGAGACAAAAGAAAATTTTTAATGAGTAGCAGCAGCGCGAATAAATATTTCAAAAAATTTTCGCCTGCGGCGCTACTTTTCAACGAAAATATCTCAAAACCTCCAGATTTTGCCTGAAAATTTCAACCATCTGTTTAGTTGCGGCAGAAATTTCAGAGCGTTTTCGGCTTGCCCCCCTCCGAAATTTTTTTCTGGCTACGCTAGTGTGTGTATGTAACCGCAAACTTTTTCACCAGTACATGCTTTTTTAGTTTTGGGTCTTTCCCATTATCCCCCCCATAGCTTCGTGGAATTACTGAAGATGCACACTTTGACGGATTGCGTTGAAATTTGGTAGGGGTAGGTTTTCGGACCTGCTGATTTCAAAAATGCAAAAATTTATAAGTTTTAAAAAAATTTTAAAAAATTTAAAATTTTAGTTTGGTAAGGGGGGACCAAGAGGAACCGAAAAATTTTTGTCTTCGATTTTGCTGAAAAGATGTAAATACGGGTTTTCGGGGACGTTGAACACGAATCTGAGATCCGTTTTTCGATCCAGCTTTTTGTTAGCTCAATATAAGCTAAAGTTCTAAGCTTAAGATGTAAGCTTAGCCTGAGATAACGAAAAGCTGGATCGAGAAACGGATTTCAGATTCGTGTTCTAAGACCCCGAAAACCCGTATATACATCTTTTCAGCAGAATCGACGACAAAAGTTTTTTCGGTTCCTCTTGGTCCCCCCTTACCAAACTAAAATTTTAAATTTTTTAAAAATTTTTTAAAACATAAATTTTTGCATTTTTGAAATCAGCAGGTCCGAAAACCTACCCCTACCAAATTTCAACGCAATCCGTCAAAGCGTGCATCTTCAGTACTTCCACGAAGCTATGGGGGGATAATGGGAGAGACCCTTAGTTTTAAGCTTTCGTACATAATCTTTAGCTTTATGGGAATATGGTGTGGCGACTGGCGAGAGGGCATTGCTTTAAATTTAGCTTAGCTTTGAGAGTGGACCTGACCTTACCGCAAACTGATTTGTATCAAGAAAAACGAATGATACTAGGCAGGCTCTCTCGCCAGTTTTGGACTAAGGTTTTGCATTAGTGACAGCAGGCAGGCGTTTTTCATTTCTTTATTATGGATTTGTGTTTGCTTTAAAAAGATTATAATTCCAACGTAGATATATAAAATTCAATTTTTTATTTTGCCTGTTTTAAAAGCACATCTTCGAAGACAGAATGCAAAAGGCAAATTTTTCTTTCTCTAACTTTGTTTCAGTTTAGGAATTGAAACATTTCCTTCATTTAACAGATGCTGAATATTGCTTGAATTTTTAAGGGTGGTACACACACGTGTCAGCGGAAATTTCAGGGGCTGTGTGTTTCGTCTTTATTATGTTTAAATCTTTGTTGCCTTTGGCTTAAAACTAGCTGATGGCTTGTTTCCATTGAAATTCTAGTGTTACGTAAATTGAGAATGGGCAGGCATAGGATTTATGCTAGATGATGCAATATACATTTATATATTTTGTAACCAATTCAAGCACCAATACGCATTCTGTGAGGGGATCTGGTATATGTCATTAAAAGACCTCTAATACACCTGGTGCTGCTTTTATCTATTTTTATTCCCAAGGTGTTAAGAGTGTAGCATATTTTGCAGAAGAGAATTGTGTGGAATGGAAGCTTTTAAACAACGAAATCGAATGACTTTATTGCGTGTTTCTGGCCATCCATTACGTAACAGATTTGAATTATATATGCGATTGATGTTTCGTTGTATTGGGTTCCCATTACTAAAGATTTTAGCTATCCTTTTCTAGTACAGTTTGTCTGTTGGCTTTATTATTAAGTCAGTGTTGGATATATATATATATATATATATATATATATATATATATATAATGTTTTAAAATTTTTCATACAAAAGCGATTAACAACTGTCTGTGCTAAGCTTAGCCGAGGGAAAATTAGATTAGAATATTCGAAAACTGAAGTGGAATATTAGTGGCTAATGCTAAGAACCGGTGCTGAAATAACTGCAGGTCTGTACCTCCTTGTTGAAAGAGGGTATATACGCGCAATCTGACGTCATTGGTGGTACTTTTTTGTCGACATTTTATATGGGTATGTGTCATTTTTAAGCTGCTGTCTTTTGCAGTTTTTTTCCCACCCTTTCCTCTTGAACTGCAAAATGTATAGAGAGGAGCTTTTCTTTAGTGCTTTTGGCCCATTTTAAGTCTTCTGGAGCATCGTTTTGTTGGCTTGGCTGATAATTTCGTGTATCATTAACGTTTGTATTAATTTTTTGTCTTGCCCTCCTTAATTTTACTTGCTTTATTTTTGTCTCATAAATAAATATAGGTTTATATAAATACTGCTTGCTTTTGATTTAACTGCTGAAACGTGATGATTATTTGGCGAAAAAATTGCTGAGGAACTGCTTTTGCTAAATAATATGCTGGATTGCTGTGGTGGTGAACTTTGCTTTACGAAAACATATACGTATAATTTTTTAGAAGCGATAAATATATAAATAGTATAGTATGTACATATTGTTTCCAAATTTTTGCATTTGCTCACCGCAACACTGTTTCTTGCTGTATCCCAACTATAGCATTCTGAGTTACGTAGTTTGGTGGTGTTTTTTCTATGCATTATCCTATTTGTTCGAAATTTTAATTTTTGCTGGTATGCTGATTTCATTTAGCTTTCACATTTCGAAAGGATTGTGACAGCCTATGCAGGACGCAGAACGTGACTGTCTTGATAGGGCGCGGTGTCAGTCCCGACTTAATCAAAGTGTGTTTGCTTAGTTCTCTTCTTCAGGCAACTGGACAGAGCTCGGTTTTCAGCCTCTGTGTTTTTTCCTAGGATAGTTTGCGTGGCATAGTTAATTCTCTACCCGTCTATGGGGCTTTTAGTCTCTGTAAGTTAAAATCATAATTTCTGCTTTCGTGCCTGGCCTATGTAGAAACATTGTAGGGGTACTCGTTGTGCTGCATTCTCAATCACGTACGATATACGTTGTGATATACTCGTACGCGAGCCGTCTTTTAGATTTTGACAGTATGTGGTCGAATAAGAACTTATTAGCATTGTTGCGAAAATTTGCATTTCCATACTCTCAGTCAATGGATTGCTTAATTCTGTAAAATGGTGTTTTTGTTCAAGGTTAGCAGGTTTTATGAGCTCCAATAAAGCGTGGTTCTTGAATAACTGTCTTTTTGAATTTTCTACAGTTGGTCTAATTTCTAATTTATTTGTAGCTTCTCAACAGATAGCTATAGAACTCGTATCCCTGCGAGAACCTGTTTATGTGCACGGAAGGGCTGTTTTTTGCCAAATCTAAACAAACATTGCAAAAAACTTTCATTAAATTTCTGCTTGACAAGATCCTATGTTTGTTTGGGGGGATGTTTCCTTTTATGTCAACTCATATTAGGTAAGAATTGTTGATCTGAAAACTGAACCATGGCGGATCTAATCAGTATACATAGCAATAAGTTATCCTTCCCTTTTCCTTTCTATCTGTCTGTTAGAGGTTTCTTCTATGAGCCAGTTGGCTTGGCTCAGCTCGGCTCGGCAGGGCGAACCCAACCGACCGGAAAACCTCCTGTGGATTAGATTCAAAATTTCTGGTGTCCCTGTAGGAACTGTCATGTTCAATTGACACGGTAGAAATTTGACCTGGAATCCTCCCTATACGTCCGTCGTCCTGTCTCTCTAGTGTCTCTTTTCTGTCCAGAAAAATTAATCATTGGTCACTGTTGTTATTAGGCACAATTATTTGCTTATGAAAATTCAATGTTATACGTATCTCTGTTCCTGTGTTTCCATTTTCTTATCTTTGGGCCCTTAGGTCATTGCTACACACACGCTGGTCGCTCAATGAGAGGTAGCCACTAGCCAGCTTTTCCACTGTCTGGCCATTCTCATTTGCGGCATTTTGTCTAGTGGAGGTCATTAGGTTGATTTGAGGAACACTTCTGAAATTAATTAAAATTTGGTGTGATTATGTATCTATATATACACATATATAATATATATAGATATAGATATATATATATACTTATGCATGTATGTATGTATATATGTATGTACGTATATAATGTGCTGATTGTGTTATGTCTGTGTGTGGCCTCTTGTTTATCTGTTTACGTGATAATTCTGAAATTTTATTTATGTAGTTTAAATATACAGAACTTTAAGTTTATTGCACATATTTTAGTGCACGTATTTTGTTTAAACGGAAAGAAAAACGGAACATTTTTAAATCTGATATATATACGTAAACTTTTGTGTGTTAAACGGAGAAGTCCGGTCTGGGGTTTCAAAAGGAAGAGCTGGCAAGCTAGATGTGGGTGTGGTTCACTGGCCCACCCATTTCTCTGTCTTATCTTCTGAGGACAGAATGACCCAATCTGTGGTAGTTAATCATTTAGATCTGCCTTCTGCATATTGTTACAGACTTTAATGTGCCTGTCTTTTGAGCTGTTTGGTTAAGCTTCAGCCAAAAATTGCAGCACTGATTGTCTACGTATATCTACTCCCTAGTTTTTTCTTAATTTTTATTCTTGCACATAGATAATTTTTGTTTAATGAATTTCTGACAACTTTGTTGCTTATTTTTGCTTTGAGCTGACAATATGTTTCTTTTGGATTTGTCGTCTTATGAATGAATGGTACTCGTAGAAAGCACGTGCACTCAGTTCATGCTTATTCTAGCCGTTAATATTTGTTTGAGATTTAATCACTTATATATCTGTTGATAATAAATGCATATATAGTAAGTTATAAAATTTCATAATACACATTTTTTAAAATCCGCTTCAGAGTTCATGTACATGCGCGTATGCATGTGACTAACGCTGTAACCAGATAAACTTTTTAAATCCAATACACATGAAAACACGTATATATTCATTTATTATTTTCACAACAGTTTAATCTTCCCCTGTCACCTGTCACTCATTAGTTTTGCTTTTGTGAACAACATCATTGTTGTATTGTGCACAACAATTACACATTACAAAGTACTGAAAAATTCTTCTCTTTTGGCCTTTCTACCACGTACGTATTCTTTGGATGCAGTTAAGCTAGAATCTTGTTCTTGCTGTTTTTTATTCCTCTAGTGCTTTTGGTTTTGCATATACTTTTCTCTCCGTTGGAGGATGTCTAGCTTTTGACAAATTGACAGTTTTTTTAGAATTGTTGCTGACTTGAAGGTGTGAAACATCTTGTATATATTGGCTAATTGTATATATGTGGAGGAACACCCAGTGTGCTACCAGATGGTGCTGCATATTCTTTCTCGCTGTCTTAAAAATTTGTTAGGTTTTGCCCTTGTCATTGGCTTAGCCAAGGTTTTTACAAGGTGGTCCGACCTCTTAGTTTATTCGAATAAACCCTCATGGAAATTAATAAGGAAACTATCGCTTGAGGCTCCTTATGAATTTTTAAATTGTTCAAAAGATGCTGCTGTGTGGAAATTTTATGCGCAAAACTGTTTTTCTCTAGGCGAAAATGTGGGGGGAAGACCAAAAGTGGGGGATCCAAAGTGGTTTAGAAATGCCAAAAATAATAAATAATTTCTAAATATTCTGCTATAACTATGCTAAAAGTGCTCAAGAATTGATTTTGAATAATACCAAAACAGGCGATTTTAGATCAAAAAATTCCTGCGAAGCCGGAATATTTTTGAAAAGCTTGACCAAAAATCCTTAACATTCGGTATTTTCTGGGCCCCTTATAGTGAGCAGGGTGGGGAAGCCCAAAAAAGGGGCGAGGGTCGAGTGGGGGCAGGGTATTTTTTGGCTTTTTCCGGAGGAGGGGGCTCGGGCCCGGGGGGGGGGAGAATTTAGAAATAAACAAAAATTTACATTATGGAAAGTTACTATTGATATCTGTATTATATCGATTCACTCCCGTTAACGCGCGAGTCCCGTTAGCGCGCACTTATGTCAATACAGGATAAATCAGGCATGTTTATTAGAGTACCGTTAGCGCGCAATTCCCGTTAACGCGCAAGTCCCATTAACGCGCAATTTGTCATATGGAATATTATTTAAAGCTTTGCAATTTCGGCAACAGTAAAGACTTTAACAGAAAATCTTTAAAAGCAACTATAAATATATAAATGAATATAAAAATTGTACCGTCAATTTAAATATAATGTAAGTGGAATTGTAAAACCAAGCTACTCCTGCACAACCAACAAGCGTTATGAATATAAACTTCATACAACCCCAAGCTTTTATATGAACTACGACAACCTGTGCAGTGACGATTCATTATATATTTAGGTAATGATCTGAATTTAACATCAATACTGATTTAGTTTTCAATGATTTTTGAATGAAGTTTTTTTAATAAAGTTTTCAAAGTTTATTTTCAACAATTAAAATTTCAACAAATTCAAGTAAAAGCATTTCATTTCTATAAAATAGTTATATTGTGTGCGTGGTAAAGGCAAGAGTATACTCTTGGTAAAGGTATATATACATATATACGTGCGCGCTAACGGGCCTTTCGTTAAAATGAAAGGTCAATGCGCGCTAACGGGACGTGCGCGTTAACGGGACTACAATTAAAGATTTTCAGATTTTGTGCGCGCTAACGGGACAACACCATTATATCAAAAGTGCCAGTTATTGTTGTAGATTGCGTACCCATTCAATTAAATATTATTCTACCACTGGATTGGTCTGAAATTGAAATTCTTAGTTTAAGCCCACCACTTTTCATAATGTCGAACGGAGATTATATGGCTAAATATTTGTCTTTGACGTATTGTTTAATGGAAACTAAAAGTCTTGCTGTCTGTTGACTTTGTTTGTAACAGCTTGCAACATTATATCTATTCTATTCTATACCTAGTCTTCTAGTCTGTCTGTGGGTCCAGTTGCCTCTCCGTATTAGATAGATGCACAATTCTGTTTATTTCTGTGTGTTAATCTGTGCTCAGCACTACATGGAACATTTATCTGCTGCTTGCCTATTAATTCAGTCTCTTTACTGAAGTTATATACTGCGTAGCCACTGGGTCTGATTACTTGCCGTTGGGATTTGTATTTAGTTAAAAACGGGCTACTGTAAAATGTTCTGACCAGGGATAGCTTCCATAGTTTTTTGAGTGTGCTGCTCATTATCTCTTCTCCTTTGAGCGGCGAAATGACGACATCTTGAGCGGTTTTGGCTTAATTTAGTTCCTTACTCGCCGTGGAGTTTCCAAAGGAGATCGCTTTCGCTTGCTTATAGACACATATTATATATCTTTTATATATCTTACCGAAAAGTATATAACCTACGTCCTTCTGCCTTCTGAGCGTATCGATCATGTTGCTCAATGTTGCCAGATCCCCAGTCTTGTGCCTGGTTTATCCCCTTTTCCTAATTTGCATATTGGGGGTCTCCCGCGGTTTGCCTATTGACTCGTCCACATTTCTTTCCTCGTCCGGAACCAATATTTCTGATTTTGAAGGCAGCGGAACTGGAATTTTGTGTAGGTTTACGGATTTGCTTTTCTGTTTTCTTAAAGACACATTAAAGGTATATTATATAATATACAAAAGCAGTAGCTTCAACCCTCTGGTTGAAGATATTCCAATTATATGTAGATAGGTAGGTACATATGTGTAGTGTTCCACACAGCAGTAAGTGGGCTCGCTGTATTAATGTATGATTTCGATTTCGATGCACATTTGGATTTATCATTTTGCAAGGTCATCCAACCTCATCCTACTTAAAAAAATTCCTTTCCATCTCATTGCATGTCTTGTTTGTTGTACTCAAAAGTGCAGTTCCAAGTTATGCTACCTGGACTGTGACGGTTGAAACTTTCACCTGCGAATCCGATATTGGTGGTTTGTTTCCTCGTCGCCACAAAACTGCCCCGAATCCCAAGCCGCAAATCCCCTTGAGACTAACCAGTTTACTAATCTGTTTACCATGCGCTTTAACTATGCACTCCTAGCTCGGCCCATGTCAAGATAAAAGTCACTTTTTGATGCATTCTGATCTACCACTTGATTTTCTTGAAGCTTTTATTTTCATGGGGGTTCTTGGGGTTCTGGGGGTTCTTAAGTTTTTTGTAGAGATTTGGTCTATAACTATGTTTAGTTTCATTTTTTGATGGGGGTTCTGGGGGTTCTTGGGGGTTCTTAACTTTTCGAAGAGATTTGATCCGTGACTACATATATTTAATTTCAAATTTTTGATGGGGGTTCTTGGGGTTCTGGGGGTTCTGAAATTTTTTCAGGAGATTTGATCCTCTACTGCCTAGTTTTAAGTGTTTGCTGGAAGTTCTGAGGGTTCTGGAGTCCGGGTGTACCGAAAAGTGTGCGCGTTGTCTGGGCTTAAATTAAGGACGAACTTGTTGTTCTTGTCGTCACGTCAGCTTTCGATTGATACCCATATTGTGGGTATTGGATGTTTCATACACAGAATTTTCAGACTAAGTTTATGAGAAAAGCCAGGAGGACCCCCCCCAGTACACCCAGGTTATATGCTACAAATTTGATGACTGAGATACATACATATTATAAACATATCATGTCTGCTGAAGTATATACCTGTTGAAGGAAAGGATCCGCAACGTAGTCACGTACAAATCAAAGTCCTGGATGCAAACGCATGAAAAAAATTTGAGAACCTCCTTTTTTCTGATGGGGGTTCTGGGGGTTCTAACTTTTATCTTGACATGGGCCCCTAGCTCAATAGGAATGTGTCCTGAAATTGGTAGCGGCACCCATACCCTGCGCTAGGCCGGGAGTCTTCACTAGCGGGGAAGCTTACTTTCTACATCGGCTGATACCTACTTAGTCAGTTTAATTTTACAGAACATGAGCCAGGATCGACCCATGAAATTGGTAAGCGTCATACTTAGCTGTCGCCTTGCACTGCATGTAGACAGCTTTGACGCTTGTGTACACGATGACTAGAGCTCAGCTGTGTTGCTTGTTGGGGTTGTTGGCCCCTATGCTCCTCAAAGGACGGCTTGACGAAGCATTGTATCGCAAAGGCAAAATTAAAATCTTAGTTTTGAATTTTTTCTGGAAGTTTCTTACCTGGCTATAAATTCTTTGTACAGTCAGAAAAAGTAACGATATTCGGCCGAATAAATGTTCTACTTGTCCAAGTTGAACATGTCCATATGCACTTGCATTAGATCCTGCAATTTCTAAAATAATTCTATAAAACGTACCATCCAATTTGTAAATACTGTTGCTATTTTAAAAGGAGCTGTTTTTGGGAACTCGGGCAAGCCAGGATATTAAATAATTTATTTTGATTTGTTGGATGCCAGGGTCTTGAAGGAACGTGTTGGCTTGAACCTTTATCATTGTTGAATACTGTGGCTTAAAGTAAAATCCAGTAAACATATGTAATTTATATATCAAATCCTTGGTTGATCCTGATGTCAATTTATGTTGTATATATACAATTAGTTCTGTAATTTTTGCACCCCGCTATATTTTCTAGCTTCTTTCGTCATTTTTTCTTTTTCTTTTTCTTTTTCAGTTAACCCTGAGATTCCGGCATTAGAGGAAGAAGGCGTTGGTGAGGACTATCTTAATGTCAGCTGGATTCCTGGTGTATATGATGAAGATTCAAAACATCCGGTCGGAAACGACTTCTATGCCAAATACCGGAGAAAGGGTATAAGAATTTTTTCCTAGAGAGAGAGAGAGAGAGAGAGAGAGAGAGAGAGATGTTCTTCGTTGCATCGTGTGTTCATCTCTAAGGTTAAACCTTTTAGCCTTTTACCTGTTTTGCTACGTGAACTTTTAAATATATAATCCAACAGCTGTTTTTTGTAGGAGATGACGACTGGCAGAGAGCCGATCCTGTCGGCTACAATACCACAATCAGCATCAAAGATCTCCAACCGGACATGGAATATGAGGTTGTAATGGTCAGTGTACATCAGGATCCCAGTGGAGAGGTTATGGAGAGAGAATCTCCTAAGTATATACTAAAGACCAAGGGAGAATGTAAGTATAGATAGTTGGATTGTCTGATTTAAACGCTTTTAATTTTAAAACAGTTTTGAAACCGTTGGCGATTTCGATTTTTCTGGGATGCCAATGATATATTCAAGGAATCTGTGTGTGTACATATACATACCGCTTAATACCGTTTCATAATTGCTTCATTTATAACTTGTGTAATTGTAGTATAACTTATCTGTTTCTTGGACCCTCCACCACTTTTGTGGTTCCCTCCTTCCGGCCCCACATCCACCTTCCGTGCATTCGCACGCCCGCCTTGAAGTATCTAGATAATTTTTAGAATATTTTGTCAAAAACTTTAAGACTAGATTCTTGGGTCAGAAGTATTTGTTTAGAAACTTTAGTAATCCAATCTCCAATCCAATTGAATTTTTATGTATTTTTTAGCTGATAGCTTAGGTTTAGACATTTTGCACAGAAAACAGACTAATTTACAGCATTTTGGCGATTTTAAACAGCTTTACTTCTCCCTCCCACTTTTGGGTTGGGGTCTGGCGCCCCACATTCCCCACCATCTCTTACTTTCGCATAAACTAAATACAGCTCTGGCTGTTTACTGTACATCTATTTTGTTACGCATTCGTATGCTTCAGTTTGTCTTTATAATTCTGGGCTTATTCAACTGGGGGGCGGGCGGGGGACCCTCCCCATAAACAACCTCTCTCCCAAAATTGCCTCTCCCCAAAAAGTTGGTGCCCCTTTTGGTACCAACTTTTGCCCTAAAAATCGCTCAGAAGGCCAAATTTTCAAAAATCTTCCGGCTTTGTCGGAGATTCTTTTACTTGAGTTTTTGCCTATTTTAGCACTAAATCCGCTTATTTTTGCACTAAATACGGACTTTTCTGGCGATTACTGTAACTATAGCGTAATTTTTAGAATGTTTTTAGAAAAATTTTGAAAAATTTCGCCCCATCCAAAATGACTCACCCCCTGAAGGCCCCCTCAAAGAGCCCCCAACAAAGATTCCCTAGAATAAGCCCAGTAATTAGCATTTTCTTGTCTTCGAAATGCTTATTGTGCTAATTGATTTTGATCGGCTGATAATTAGCATGTAGTTTTGTTGTATATAAGCATAATATGCGCACCCCATAAATACTTTGGTTTAATCGAGAAGCAAGTTCATGCGAGCAGTAATTAAAACTATTATATTATGCTTTCTTCCGGATACCAGGGTATTTTTACAGGGGGGGCGGGGGCCCCCGAAATTGACCTTCTCCCCCGAAAATGCCTTTGCCCCCCCGAAATCGCCCCCTCCCGGGATTTTTGCTTCCCCCCCGGGATTTTTTCGAGGCCCAAATTTTTGCCATAAATAGGCCAATTTTCAAAAATTTTCCGGCTTCGCCGGAGATTTTTTCGAAAAAAATAGCTATTTTTAGCTTAAATCCTGGCATTTTTGAGAACTTTTTGCGTTTCACCATGCAAAATACGCCAAAAATACCATTTTTTGGTTCATTTATGCAAAAAACTCTTCCCCCCGTGAAAATCCCCCCGGGCCCGGGGGCCCCCCGGGAATCCCCCCCCGGAAAAAATCCCTAAAAAATACCCTGGATACTGCAGTGCTCTAGTGTTTTATGCTGGAATTTTATTGCGTTTATCGCTTTAATTTTTCAATTCATTATTTTAATCATCACCTGCCGCAGTCGGCTGTATTATATTTGGCACATCAAGCTTACGTATTATTTAGTCTTTAATTTTATATGAACTGGATGAAATTAGGAAAACTAAAAGCAGCATAGTCAGCTTTCTATTCTACTTTCTAGCTTGTCCGGGCTGTGAAACAGAATCAGTACTCTATGGTGAGAATTCTAGGATTTCTAGGCGCTATTTCGGGGCTTCTTGGAAAATTCGCTAACCAACAGTTTCTTGCAAATCTGGTTCTCTGTACTCTTAACTGCTAACTTTCTTCATAGATTAAGCTTCGTAGAACATCATTATATGTGTAGCGCTTTTAATTTTTCTTTTTTGCTGAACTTCTGCGTTTATTTGCTTTGCTTATATTTTGCCAGAAGACTAACATTTCGTTAGTTCTACATTCTAACATGTTTATTTTGTTAGTTTTAACATACTTGCTGATGTAGGATTTTATTTGTTTTAAGTTTTCTGTGTTAGCACAGTTTGTTACCGCCCAGTGTATTATGAAAGCAATGGGGGAAAGACAAGCGTTGTCATTGTCCATCCACCCTGATAAAATAAAAATGTAACAACTATTTGTCTATTAACAGAAGTTCATTCCGAATATTTTTACCAGTTTTTGTTTCGGTGTAGTGATTTACTTGTGAAAGTCTGAGGTAGTACTGACGACATTGAGGACAGGAAATAAATTAAATGCGGATTTGGAGATTTAAAAAAAGAGGTTGTTTCTATCTTTACCGTTGTCTTGGCAATTGCTACTCCTACTTTTTCCAACATTGTATTTTTTCAATAGAGTTGTTTACTGAAAGTCTAAATAGTCTTACTTCACTGCTGTCGTACCACCCCACCATGCGGTAATGGTGTTACAGACATCTTAATTTTGTTGACTTGGTTGCCCCAGCTCTATTGATCGTTTTGTAGCAATTTCATTTATTGCATTTTCTTTTGGCGATCAGTTTGTGCTGTAAAGTATATAAATGGTGTATGTAATCCAGTAATTATTTGTGTACTTATTATTTTTGCTGGTTATTATAGCTGATGATCGTGTATCAGAGAAATGGATCATTGCCATTATTGTGCTAATTATTTTGCTGATCATAATATTGATTATTTGCTGTCTACTTATCAGGAATAGAGGAGCCAAATATCCCGGTAAACTCAAATTCTGAGACAATTTCCTTTGTTGTTTTTAACAGTTTGGACACCTAACTTATTGCTATGTTGCACGTCGCTACTGGAAAAATTAGCTTTTATTCGAAATCAGAAGTCCTTTCGTTTAAATATTATTACTGAGAGGGCTTTGCAATTTTGAATCAAATAGGAAGAGGTCCTGATTAAATCTTCTGCTGCTTTTGGATTTGTCTGCTTTTATTACATTGAGAAATTGTTGGAATATTTTGTTTGCTTCAGTCCAAGAAAAGGAAAAAGCTCAAGGCCGAGAGCCAATGCTTCCAGAAGACAAAGGTTTTGGTGAATATTCAAAACCGTAAGTTAAGTTTGATGAATTAGTTCCGTGTTTCTTGTTTTTACTTAAAATTCCAAAATTTTATTTATATCTTTCGCAGTGAGTTTTTAATATTGACTAATTACGTAATTTACTCGTTGTGTATACAGACAGAAATTATGATATTTACGGATTCTGATAAATGCATTGACAAGGAATGAGGAAACATTATGTATCCCTATGTACTATTTTTCTCTCTCTTCGGGAGCATCTCCAGGCGCACTTAGCTCCTTAGCTCCCCCCCCCCCCTTCAGCCACATCTAGCAGGACTCCAGCTATGTTGCGTGGACGTTGGTGTCTGATGAGAAGCAAACCGGATGTTTGCCGATTTTGAGTACATTTCTTGCAGTTGCAGTCATCGTTGCATCCAACTCTGCCGCGCAGGAGGTAGGCGGAACTCAGTGCAAAGTGCTAGTACCTTCCACCGCTGACTTCGTGCCGCACTCTTGACGTCAAGTGGATTAAGGGTTCTTTAACATACACCAGCAAGACACGAGCCCACCAATTTACGACGGAGCAGTGAAGTATCTTGCTCAAGTAAACAATGTAACATTATTATGGCTAGTATGGGAATCGAATCTTGAACGTTTAGCTCCGAAGACTGGCACCTTAACCATTCGGCTGCACGGCTCTACTTTATCTTTCTAGAGTTGATGATGAAAAACGAAGTTTGACCGAGAGCAAGCCAGAATCAGAAACTGATAGTATGGCTGAGTATGGTGATGGTGAAACGGGAAAGTTTACAGAAGACGGATCCTTTATTGGTTAGTCGCTTTTAATACTATTATCTGGTAGCTGATCCCCATATTTCTAGTTTTCTAGAGTCCTCTCTAAGTAAGCTGTCGCTTCTTTAGTTAAACTCATTTATGAAAATTTTGCAAAAGCGGGAATTTCCTATTGTTTGACCCGATGCGAACGGTTAAATCATTTTCATTTTAGCGAGCAGTACATTATCAGAGCAAAATTTTGAGCTAGTGTTATTTTCGACGCACCTAAATTGGCTTCATTTCTGTTCGTTTTTAGGACAATACGGTGGTGGGACAAAGCCTCAGAAGGTGGAAAATCAGCAAAGTCCCTTATCAACTTTTGTGTAACTGTAACTGTATATTTCCTTCTTCCCAATTTCCTCAGCCCCTATTGCAATTTGTCCATGTTTCATTGGCTTCCAAGACTTAACACGGAATTCTTTTCTGGAAATAAGATGCATTATATACGTACCTGCTCTTATTGTGTGTAGCTTGCTGTGTAGCTTATCTGTAGCCAAGCTTAACAGTCCTGTCCTCATGACAGAGTCGGATACTGCGTAAGCTGTGGCGGCCAACATATACCTAACTTTAAGTAGTAGTTGATTTCCTCTCCTTTCATCCTGTCCTGATCTTGCTTCTCTGATCACTCTGGCGCGTTCCGTCTCTGACGTTGTGAGATTTCTGCCGTCAACTCAATATTATGTTGGTTTTTTAACGTTGTTGTGTAGCGTTTTACTTTGTTGTATCTGTCTGTGTATGTGTTTGTAGGCTATTCTTGTTTCATACTAGTTTAATCATAATTTTAATAGAACGGTATTTATGTTGACGTCGTTGTTGTTGTTATCGTTTGATTGGTTCTTTTCCGGTGCATTCTGTGTATGTCAGTTTTGAGGTTCGCATTATATAGCTGCTTGGCTTCTGTGTCAGCCAGCTGCCTTTAAATTGTTGTTTAATTTACAAACTTGTAGTTGTGGCCTGTGTAAAAATGATGCTTTATGCTATATTTGTTTTATTTGTACGTTCTGATTCTACGTTGACAGTCGTGGCGGAATTATGTTAGCATATTCACGTATGAGATGACCTTCGATATTTGAACTGTTTAGTTTTTCTTAGTGTTTTTGTTATTTTACTGCGTTATTTTAATCATTGTGTTAATTTGTGTGTTGTAGACAACTTTTATCAAAAGCCTGATTGTTGCATAATTGTCGTTTGCAAAGGATTTGTAGATTTTGTTATGTGCTGTTTTTGCTTCATGTTTAGTTTCTACATTCGGAAAAATACGCGTGGTATTACGTAGTTGGAAAACATGTATGTTGTCCTTACTTGGCGTAGTATTCAGGGCAACGGAAAAAGGTTGAGCTTCTTATTACCTTCTCGTCTGTACTGAACGCGTATTATTTCTTTGGTGCTTTGGGCTTTGGCCTGTTTTTAATTCTGATTTTTCTGTATTGTATTTTTATCCTGTATGTTCTGTCATTTGTATTTCTTCTGTTACTAAATGACGACATTTTGTTTTGTTATGTAGTGATTTACTTATAATTGCTGGATAGCTGTTTTTCATTTGGAGTAATCTCGTATGCGCACAATAACTATAACTGTGGTTGTGTTTTATAATAGCAACAATTTTTCTGTCTGGTGTGCGTATTTTTACAATGTTGTTTTACATAAATTTTCTATTCGTGGAATATGTCAAAAACTCGTTCCCATGTTGTTTTTGTGACATTAAATACACTTGACCTCTTAGATTAACAGTGTTTGACTTTAATGCTTGATTTCAGCAACAAAGGGTGCTGTGCTGTCGGATTAACAATTGGCACAAGAAATGGGGTGTTCATTACGTTCTTTGTTTATTTTTTCGAAACACTCAGTTTTTTCCTCTTTACGTTTTAAAACATTATGGGTTTAGTTAGGTTAGACATTCTATGTTACTTGGTTATCAACATTCCTATCTTGTATGTACGTACTAACTGTTCCGTTAGTTGTTCTAGACTGCGTATATAATTATGTTAATGTTATTTTAGCTGTAGTCATTTAACTGGCTTTTACTATATAATACTGGCAGTTTTGTGTTTTATTAAGTACCTATTAATTGTATTCTTTGCAGCTGGCAGAAAGTATTGAAACGTTTTTCTTAAAAACTTTTAAATTTGACTCCTTAGGTAGGCTATGTAATACATTACTAGATATTAAAAATCGACAGTCCGATTTTGGAGGCTTTTAGTATAATGTTTATGTATTTAATTTCTTGCTTTTTTGTGCCTTTGCATACTATTCTAGTATACTGTTGTTGTTGTATTAGTGTTTAAATTCAGAAGAAAAGATTATAGCCAGAATCTTTTGCTTAAGTTGTGTTCTGTTTTAATATTGCTTTTGATGTTGTGGTTTAATTTTATGCGGTAAATTTAACCTTTAAATTAATGCTTAGCTCACCCGATGTTTCTTTGCTTCGATCAGATAAAGTTAGCTTTTGAGTTTAAGTCTTGGTTATTGGAATTGATGACTGAAGCATAAATAAAGCAAGCGTTATGATTAGATTTTTCTGTGTTTTTTATTTCTAATCAGAAATCAGAGACCTGTTTGATTGAGGTATATTGTAATTATTCACTGCCACTTTAATAGGAAGTTTTTGGATTCATCTTTTACTGCAGTGTTTTCTGTTTTACTTCTTGTATACGTTCGCAATCTTGCACTTTGTCGTTTGGTCAGCGAAGTAAAACATATACGGCTTGCAAGTATATTTTGTCTTTACTCCATTGTCTGTTGTTGAGGGATGCCTCCTTTATAGATTATGCAGCTTTTATCTAAGGCTTATTAGCCACTTAGAGACGACGGTCTAAGCCGTTAGGTAGGGGGGATATCTATTCTGTATGTTTAAGCACTGACCCTCTCATTTCGTACTCTCTTTCCTTCTTAACTATCTCTAAGCTAGGATCTGGACTGGATCACCGACTGAAACGGAAATTAGTTGGATTGGAAACGTCAAACTCAGGTTGAAGTCTTGGTAGATTCATGCAGTGATTCTGAGAATAGGTGCAGTCACAACTACTAAGCGAACCCCAGAAACTGTTATTGGCAGGTCGACCGCCGTGTGTTTGACTGGCCCGTTTACCACTGGCCGGTGGCGTATGCTAGTTCCCCCATGCTAAATTCCCCTCCCCTTAGAGATGAGATCAGGGCCGAGAAAGTCCGGCCCGGGCCCGCCCCACCGGCCCGGCCGGGCCGCGCCGGCCCGGGTTCCAGTCAGGGCCGGGCCGGGCCGGGCCTGAGGAAAAATTAGTAAGGGCCGGGCCGGGCCGCGCAGCTTCCAACGAAAAAAGCCCAGCCCGGCCCGGCCCTGTTCGGCCCTGTCTTGACGTTTTTCACATTAATTTATTGCATACATACACTTTCGAATTCTAATATTTGTTTTTGCCTTCCTAAATTCAAAATTTCTTGCTTTCTTTGTATCAAATGAGACTGCATGTACCAAATATTGTTAAAGTTTGTGTACAGTTTTTGAAATTTTAGTAGATAAAGAGTGCCTCCGTGTATACATCAGCTTTCGAGTAACTGAAGTTTATAATTCTATTTCACACAACAAACAAACACATTCAAACATGCAAAACATTTAACTATTTTGGTAAATCGACCTCAGGCTAATTTAGTACATGTATTAATTTCCTTAGCAATTTAGGATGCTGAAATATTCGTAATGCACTGTTTTTTGAGAGAACATCGACTTTGAATCTCGAGAATACGATAAAGTGGCAGAACACAAAATTCTAAGTGTCTCAACACTTTATAGAAATTTTTTTTAAAAATCAGGGCTTTTCAGGGCCGGGCCGGGCCGCGCAGACCTAAACGGCGCTCAGGGCCGGGCCGGGCCAGGGCCTGAAATTTTTGACACAGGGCCGGGCCGGGCCGCGTATTTATAAAATGCACTCACACTACGCGCATATGGAAAGTGCACGGGTGTGACGCGCACTGTTAGGAAAATGCACTCACATTAGGCTCATTATGGGAAAATTAAAGTTGCATATAATATAATTTTATATCCTTTCACGTTCATACGGTTGCAATACCAGCGGTTGTTCCATCAAGAGTAATATACTACGTAAAGGCGCATATAACAAGGTTTATATCACGGTTGTGTTTAATTGAGTAATTTATCACAAATTAGAGAAAATCAAATGGATTACATGTGTAAAAAACTGACAGACCGACAGACATAATATTATATACGTTCTGACGTAATAAATCAAACTAGGAAGGAAACCAAGGAACGATCAGGAATAAAGTTCTTCGTTAAAAGAATCTTCGTGGAGGTATAAGGTATGTAAAACTCTAAGCGCTGAGCTGAGCGGGGAGCTGAGCACTAATCTGATATCTGTTATCTCCGCATATGCTTTCATGTTAAGCTTACAACTTTAGTTTATACTAAGCTAACGAAAAGCTGAATCGAAAAACTGATTTCAGATTCGTGCTCAGAGTCCCTGAAAACCCTTTTATGCAGGTTTTCAAAAAAACTTTTTTTTAAAACGAATTTTTGGCTCCCTTTCGTTCAAGCTAAAATTTATAATTTTGAAAAAATTTTAAAATTAAAATTTTTAATTTTTGATTTCATCAGCCACCAGTCATATTGGTCAAAAAATCAAAAGTTAGGGCTGGGGGCAAAGCGCAAAAGATCCGAATATTTTTAGGTTTAATTTTAAACAGAAAGCCACATAAATTTGCTTTAATATTTGGCATTTGGCAAACTGTTTACACAGTCAGCTTTGAAGACTACTACGGTTAAGCCAAGACTTAGATCAGTCAGAGTCTTTTGTATTAGGAGGCCACGTAATGTTACTGTAAAACCGATGAGTTTTACATACCTTATACCTCCACGAAGATTCTTTTAACGAAGAACTTTATTCCTGATCGTTCCTTGGTTTCCTTCCTAGTTTGATTTATTACGTCAGAACGTATATAATATTATGTCTGTCGGTCAGTCAGTTTTTTACACATGTAATCCATTTGATTTTCTCTAATTTGTGATAAATTACTCAATTAAACACAACCGTGATATAAACCCTGTTTTATGCGCCGTTACGTAGTATATATATTACTCTTGATGGAACAACCGCTGGTATTGCAACCGTATGAACGTGAATGGATATAAAATTATATTATATGCAACTTTAATTTTCCCATAATGAGCCTAATGTGAGTGCATTTTCCAAAGATTGCGCGTCATGCCCGTGCACTTTCCATATGCGCGTAGTGTGAGTGCATTTTCCTAACAGTGCGCGTCACACCCGTGCACTTTCCATATGCGCGTAGTGTGAGTGCATTTTATAAATACGCGGCAAATACGCGGCCCGGCCGCGTATTTATAAAATGCACCGGGCCGGACAGACCTAAAATTTGAACAGGGCCGGGACGGGCCGGGCCGAAAAAGTCGGCCCTGATCTCATCTCTACCTCCCCTAGCTAAATGCATATAAATAGGCATATGTATAAAAATTTTTACGTGCAAGGGGGAACTTTAGCATGATGACATCAGCATGTAATCTTTTCCCCCTTAGGCATTTAAGATTTATACAATGTTTTTAACAGTTTGGAGTGTATTGATTATATATTTCAGTACGGAGTGGATTGGTTATATATTTCAGTATAGTTTTACAATTTTCTTTGCGCTTTTAAAGATTTCAAAAGGGATGTGAGGCATATTTATTATGCAAACTACAAAGCACAATTGTCTTAAGGGGGGGGGGGGCTACTTGGGTCAGAAATTCGACCATCTCCGATTTCGCTCAAATTGTACCCATTGATACTCCTTAGGGTTCTACACAAACCATTGAAATTTGAGGCGATTCCGTCTAGGAACAAAAAAGTTTTGTTTAGAATTGGAAAAGCTATCGATTGATGTAGATATTGAGCATATTTGTAAATTTCGAAAATGTCGCATTTTGACTTATTTTTGGGGCTGCTTCACGGAAACGATTATTACAACAATTAGAAGTCGAAATTTAAAAAATTCTCTTCGACAAGTTTTAGATATATATTGTATTTAGCTACAAAATGAGCTATAGAGTGATTTTGATTCTTATTCTTTCGAACGGTTTTGATTTGAGTAAGTTATCGTTGCCAGAAGCGAAAAATCTAAAGTTCCGATTTTGGCCCATTTTCAATAGGAATTGGAAATTTTGAATGCCTGTAACTTTTTTGTTCCTAGACGAAATCGCCTCAAATTTTAATGGTTTGTGTAGGACCCTAAGGAGTATCAATGGGCACAATTTGAGCGAAATCGGAGAGGGTCGAATTTTTGACCCAAGTAGCCCCCCTTAATACGAAACTTAAATTTTGTTAGTGAATAGGTATAAGAAATTGTTTAACTATAATAATATAGTTAAGGTCCGTTAGTTGGATAGCTTGTAATTTGCTTTTTAATTTTTTTATAGCCTACAAATTAAGAAATAAAATTAGTTTTAATCGATGTATAATTAAACTCACAGCCGATTGCACCAACCGGGAATAATTAGCAGGCGAAAATTAATACCATATGAATAACTTCTGAATTGCTATTCACGCATTTCTGTCACGTGCCTGCAGGTAACCAGTTAGGTAAAAGCCACGCCCATACACGAACCAATAGTATTCAAGCACATGAAACTGGATTGCACTGAACATAAGTGTTGAAAGGGCTTGGTGTTCATCGATATACGAGTGTATATTTTTTCTTTACTGAACCACATTTTCCTTTTTTTCAGTAGTTATCCCTTTTATTGAAACCATCTTAAAATTTTGTTTTTTGAATCCCCTCAAGTTTTTCTGGTGAACGAAAGCATAATATTTCCGTCTATTCCCATTACAGCAGTTGCAGAATTTTTGTCCAAAAAGTTTTGCCCAAATGATGATTTTTGTGCATTTTATCTAATCGGTAGAGTTGGGATGATTCCAAATTTAAAGTTTACCCTATGTTTAAGGTAACGTCTCGATCGCCTTCCCCCTTATCATTTTTCCGGTCTTCCCTCTTGTTTATTTCCCTATGATTCCTGATTTTTGTTGCCGTTTATGGTGTACATATTGAGCATCAGTTTGATCAGTGATGGGCACAAGATATTTTTCAGAAAGTTAAATTTTAATTTATCGTTTCAAGAAAGTTATCATTTTCGAAGTCTAGATTACAAAAACATTTTCTGGATATTTTTGCAAAGTATTCCTAATTTTTGTTAAAAATTAGATTTTGTTAGGAAAACCCACCCAAGCCCAATTATTTCACAAAGCTTGACCCAATGGGCTGAAATTTAAATCTGAGTATGGTTCAAGCTAGACGCAGCATAGTCATGGTTTGATCCGAAGGACAAGACAAGACAGCCGGTTTGCTATCAAAGGAAGCAAAATTTCTTGAACTGTCTTCTAAGCTCGTCGTCAGTATAAACTGAAATGGGTCGGAGAAATCGTGAACGCCTCGTCGAATGACGTTGACGCCTGGCAAACTGCGCAAGTCGCAATTGTA
Organism: Trissonchulus latispiculum; assembly: GCA_030248195.1. Lineage (NCBI taxonomy): Eukaryota > Metazoa > Nematoda > Enoplea > Enoplida > Ironidae > Trissonchulus > Trissonchulus latispiculum. The sequence continues at coordinate 41,001 of JASAND010026561.1, forward strand.
ACCCATTTCGGAAAAATTTGTGGGATTATGAAACAAAGATAGTACTAATCACATGTTATTCTTAGTGGCGGGTAATAATAACTCGTGAATAAATTTGAACTACTTATTCACGTGTTATTCAGGAGCTGTTCAAGATTAACTTGGTGCAACAAAATTTATAAATAGACAGACTTTCCATTTTGCAACACGGTTTCTTACCTGGTCGCTCAACAGTTTCCCAACTCTTACAGTGTTTAAATGATTGGACTAAAGCAGTTGACAGCGGAAGCTTTGTAGATGTAATTTATATGGATGTGGCAAAGGCATTTGATTGTGTGTCTCATGAAAAGCTATGTCAAAAACTTTCTGCCTTAAAAATACCTCCGACTGTTCTTGAATGGATTTACGCGACTATTTAAGCAATAGAAAACAGTACGTCAGTATTGTTTACCAGAAATCTCCTCTTTCCGACATAACCTCCGGTGTTCCGCAAGGGAGTATATTAGGTCCCATTTTATTTCTTGTGTACATAAATGACTTAATAGATGCTGTAAAATTTGCTAACATAAAATTATATGCTGATGACTCTAAGCTTTATATAGTTTTCAATCAACCACAAGAAACCGAAGCACTGCAAACTGACCTAAACAATGTTTGCGACTGGTTCACTAAAATGCAGTTAAACCTTGCTGTTAGTAAATGTACTGTTTTGCACATTGGTAACAAAAATCCATGTTCTGTTTATAATCTAAATAATGACCAGTTACTTTCTGTACAGTATGCTCGTGACCTTGGAGTTTTGATGCAAAATAACTTAAAGTTTGATATGCATTGTACTGGTATTGCTTCCACCGCTTCAAAAATGGCAAACTTAATTTTGAGAAGTTTCAGTACTAAAAATCGTTCTTTTCTAGTTAAGTTATTTAATATCTATGTAAAACCTAGATTAGAATACGCTTCTGAAGTTTGGTCGCCATACTACATAAAAGATATAAACACGATTGAAGGTGTTCTTAGAAAGTTTACTAAATTCCTCCCTGGTTTAGGAAACTTAACTTATCCTGAAAGACTGAAAAAATTAAACATTATTAGCCTAGAAGAAGGGCGTCTAAGAAAAGATCTTATAATGGTTTATAAGATTCTAAACCATTTAACGGATATACACCCCGAAGACTTTTTCAGTAAAGCAGTTCTAACATCAAATCGTGGGCATAGCCTAAAATTATATAGAAATCATTCTAAAATTTTGTGTAGATCAAGCTTTTTTTCCAATAGGATTGTTCCTATTTGGAATACTTTACCGCAGTATATAGTAATGTCAAGTTCACTGGATAGCTTTAAAGAACAACTGTCTACTTATGACTTGTCTGTGTTTTTGAAAGGTGTGGCGTCAGTAGCAGTTTAACAACGGCTCTGCCACTACCTCAGATTGCAGGTTGTTTTTCTTATTTTTTGTGTTGTTTTGTTATGTACCTATAGTTTACTTTTTGTACCTGTTCTTCTGGCATTAAACTAAACTAAACTAAACTAAACTAAACAGACGTTATTCGCGAATTACTCGTGAATAGCTTATTCATTTGCTAATCACGGTTGGTGCAATCGGTTTTGCAATCGGTTGCAATTAAGTCAACTCTCGTGATTGCACAAATAATTTTAACTCTGCCATTAACTCTTTTAACTCTTCGCGAATGCACATAGTTAATACTTAATTCTAACTGTCCCTCTTTTAACTCTTTTAACTCTTCGCGAATACATAGAGTTAATTTTAACTCTGCCAGTTTTAACTCTGGTTTTTAACCCTGCAGAGTTAAAAACAGGCAGAGTTAAATTTAACCCTGCGCATTCATGAAAAGGTTAAAAGGGTTAATTTTAAATATACTTTACTCTACCCATTCGCGAAAAGGCCCCAGTCATAAACAAGAACATTCCAAAGAATCTCCGCTGAGTGAAGCCCTCAGCCATGCAACTAAATAAAATATTTTACTGCGGTATATATAAGGTGTTCATGTTTATGTCCTTTTGGTTTTAGGTTATAAAATTTCTATAATCAAATTATTTAATGCCATCTTTTAATTTCGGAGTAATATGAAAATGTCATAAAGTATAGGTATTCTACTTTCAAAATATCAGAGTTTAAATCAAGAAATGTCAAAATCATCCGTTTCTTCAGGTTTAATATAACTAGTCTGAGCTTCAGCAGGAGCAATTTTTGCAACCAGAGTTGGTATTTCCTTCCTTGCTGTCGCAGCACTTGCAGTTGCAGGCATTCTCGGATTGACCACAGCAGGAACAACACTTGCAACCACAGTTGGCATTTCCTTCCTTGCAGTCGCAGCACTTGCAGTTGCAGGCATTCTTCACTCCACAGCCGGTGCAATTCTTGCAACCGCAGTTTGGATTTCCTTCCTTGCAGTCGCAGTACTTGCAGTTGCAGGCATTCTTCAAGCCACAGCAGGTGCAATTCTTGCAACCGCAGTTTGGATTTCCCTCCTTGCAGTCGCAGCACTTGCAGTTGCAGGCATTCTTCAAGCCACAGCAGGTGCAATTCTTGCAACCGCAGTTTGGATTTCCCTCCTTGCAGTCGCAGCACTTGCAGTTGCAGACATTCTCGGATTGACCACAGCAGGAACAACACTTGCAACCACAGTTGGCATTTCCTTCCTTGCAGTCGCAGCACTTGCAGTTGCAGGCATTCTTCACTCCACAGCAGGTGCAATTCTTGCAACCGCAGTTTGGATTTCCTTCCTTGCAGTCGCAGCACTTGCAGTTGCAGGCATTCTTCAAGCCACAGCAGGTGCAATTCTTGCAACCGCAGTTTGGATTTCCCTCCTTGCAGTCGCAGCACTTGCAGTTGCAGGCATTCTCGGATTGACCACAGCAGGAACAACACTTGCAACCACAGTTGGCATTTCCTTCCTTGCAGTCGCAGCACTTGCAGTTGCAGGCATTCTTCACTCCACAGCCGGTGCAATTCTTGCAACCGCAGTTTGGATTTCCTTCCTTGCAGTCGCAGTACTTGCAGTTGCAGGCATTCTTCAAGCCACAGCAGGTGCAATTCTTGCAACCGCAGTTTGGATTTCCCTCCTTGCAGTCGCAGCACTTGCAGTTGCAGGCATTCTTCAAGCCACAGCAGGTGCAATTCTTGCAACCACAGTTGGCATTTCCTTCCTTGCAGTCGCAGCACTTGCAGTTGCAGGCATTCTTCACTCCACAGCAAGTGCAATTCTTGCCACCGCAGTTTGGATTTCCTTCCTTGCAGTCGCAGCACTTGCAGTTGCAGGCATTCTTCAAGCCACAGCAGGTGCTATTCTTGCAACCGCAGTTTGGATTTCCCTCCTTGCAGTCGCAGCACTTGCAGTTGCAGGCATTCTCGGATTGACCACAGCAGGAACAACACTTGCAACCGCAGTTTGGATTTCCCTCCCTGCAGTCGCAGCACTTGCAGTTGCAGGCATTCTCGGATTGACCACAGCAGGAACAACACTTGCAACCACAGTTGGCATTTCCTTCCTTGCAGTCGCAGCACTTGCAGTTGCAGGCATTCATCACTCCACAGCAGGTGCAATTCTTGCAACAGCAGTTTGGATTTCCCTCCTTGCAGTCGCAGCACTTGCAGTTGCAGGCATTCTCGGATTGACCACAGCAGGAACAACACTTGCAACCACAGTTGGCATTTCCTTCCTTGCAGTCGCAGCACTTGCAGTTGCAGGCATTCATCACTCCACAGCAGGTGCAATTCTTGCAACAGCAGTTTGGATTTCCCTCCTTGCAGTCGCAGCACTTGCAGTTGCAGGCATTCTCGGATTGACCACAGCAGGAACAACACTTGCAACCACAGTTGGCATTTCCTTCCTTGCAGTCGCAGCACTTGCAGTTGCAGGCATTCTTCACTCCACAGCAGGTGCAATTCTTGCAACCGCAGTTTGGATTTCCCTCCTTGCAGTCGGAGCACTTGCAGTTGCAGGCATTCTCGGATTGATCACAGCAGGAACAACACTTGCAACCACAGTTGGCATTTCCTTCCTTGCAGTCGCAGCACTTGCAGTTGCAGGCATTCATCACTCCACAGCAGGTGCAATTCTTGCAACAGCAGTTTGGATTTCCCTCCTTGCAGTCGCAGCACTTGCAGTTGCAGGCATTCTCGGATTGACCACAGCAGGAACAACACTTGCAACCACAGTTGGCATTTCCTTCCTTGCAGTCGCAGCACTTGCAGTTGCAGGCATTCTTCACTCCACAGCAGGTGCAATTCTTGCAACAGCAGTTTGGATTTCCCTCCCTGCAGTCGCAGCACTTGCAGTTGCAGGCATTCTCGGATTGACCACAGCAGGAACAACACTTGCAACCACAGTTGGCATTTCCTTCCTTACAGTCGCAGCACTTGCAGTTGCAGGCATTCATCACTCCACAGCAGGTGCAATTCTTGCAACAGCAGTTTGGATTTCCCTCCTTGCAGTCGCAGCACTTGCAGTTGCAGGCATTCTCGGATTGACCACAGCAGGAACAACACTTGCAACCACAGTTGGCATTTCCTTCCTTGCAGTCGCAGCACTTGCAGTTGCAGGCATTCTTCAAGCCACAGCAGGTGCAATTCTTGCAACCGCAGTTTGGATTTCCGTCCTTGCAGTCGCAGCACTTGCAGTTGCAGGCATTCATCACTCCACAGCAGGTGCAATTCTTGCAACCGCAGTTTGGATTTCCTTCCTTGCAGTCGCAGCACTTGCAGTTGCAGGCATTCTTCAAGCCACAGCAGGTGCTATTCTTGCAACCGCAGTTTGGATTTCCCTCCTTGCAGTCGCAGCACTTGCAGTTGCAGGCATTCTCGGATTGACCACAGCAGGAACAACACTTGCAACCACAGTTGGCATTTCCTTCCTTGCAGTCGCAGCACTTGCAGTTGCAGGCATTCTTCACTCCACAGCAAGTGCAATTCTTGCCACCGCAGTTTGGATTTCCTTCCTTGCAGTCGCAGCACTTGCAGTTGCAGGCATTCTTCAAGCCACAGCAGGTGCTATTCTTGCAACCGCAGTTTGGATTTCGCTCCTTGCAGTCGCAGCACTTGCAGTTGCAGGCATTCTCGGATTGACCACAGCAGGAACAACACTTGCAACCGCAGTTTGGATTTCCCTCCCTGCAGTCGCAGCACTTGCAGTTGCAGGCATTCTCGGATTGACCACAGCAGGAACAACACTTGCAACCACAGTTGGCATTTCCTTCCTTACAGTCGCAGCACTTGCAGTTGCAGGCATTCATCACTCCACAGCAGGTGCAATTCTTGCAACAGCAGTTTGGATTTCCCTCCTTGCAGTCGCAGCACTTGCAGTTGCAGGCATTCTCGGATTGACCACAGCAGGAACAACACTTGTAACCACAGTTGGCATTTCCTTCCTTGCAGTCGCAGCACTTGCAGTTGCAGGCATTCTTCACTCCACAGCAGGTGCAATTCTTGCAACCGCAGTTTGGATTTCCCTCCTTGCAGTCGCAGCACTTGCAGTTGCAGGCCTTCTCGGATTGATCACAGCAGGAACAACACTTGCAACCACAGTTGGCATTTCCTTCCTTGCAGTCGCAGCACTTGCAGTTGCAGGCATTCATCACTCCACAGCAGGTGCAATTCTTGCAACAGCAGTTTGGATTTCCCTCCTTGCAGTCGCAGCACTTGCAGTTGCAGGCATTCTCGGATTGACCACAACAGGAACAACACTTGCAACCACAGTTGGCATTTCCTTCCTAGCAGTCGCAGCACTTCCAGTTGCAGGCATTCTTCACTCCACAGTAGGTGCAATTCTTGCAACCGCAGTTTGGATTTCCCTCCTTGCACTCGCAGCACTTGCAGTTGCAGGCATTCACGGATTGACCACAGCAGGAACAACACTTGCAACCACAGTTGGCATTTACTTCCTTGCAGTCGCAGCACTTGCAGTTGCAGGCATTCATCACTCCACAGCAGGTGCAATTCTTGCAACAGCAGTTTGGATTTCCCTCCTTGCAGTCGCAGCACTTGCAGTTGCAGGCATTCTCGGATTGATCACAGCAGGAACAACACTTGCAACCACAGTTGGCATTTCCTTCCTTGCAGTCGCAGCACTTGCAGTTGCAGGCATTCTTCAAGCCACAGCAGGTGCAATTCTTGCAACCGCAGTTTAGTTCCTGCTTGCAGTCGGAGCACTTGCAGTTGCAGGCATTCTCGGATTGACCACAGCAGGAACAACACTTGCAACCACAGTTGGCATTTCCTTCCTTGCAGTCGCAGCACTTGCAGTTGCAGGCATTCTTCAAGCCACAGCAGGTGCAATTCTTGCAACCGCAGTTTGGATTTCCCTCCTTGCAGTCGCAGCACTTGCAGTTGCAGGCATTCTCGGATTGACCACAGCAGGAACAACACTTGCAACCACAGTTGGCATTTCCTTCCTTGCAGTCAGCAGGTGCAATTCTTGCAACCGCAATAATTAGCAGGCGAAAATTAAAGAGAATAGTAGAACTTTAAGTTATTCACGTATTTTGCTGCACCAACAAATGACTAACTAATCTGCTACTATTCACGGATTAACAACTTAATACCATCTGAATAACTTCTGAATTGCTATTCACGCATTTCTGTTACGTGCCTGCAGGTAACCAGTTAGGTAAAAGCCACGCCCATACACGAACCAATAGTATTCAAGCACATGAAACTGGATTGCACTGAACATAAGTGTTGAAAGGGCTTGGTGTTCATCGATATACGAGTGTATATTTCTTCTTTACTGAACCACATTTTCCTTTTTTTCAGTAGTTATCCCTTTTATTGAAACCATCTTAAAATTTTGTTTTTTGAATCCCCTCAAGTTTTTCTGGTGAACGAAATCATAATATTTCCGTCTATTCCCATTACAGCAGTTGTAGAATTTTTGTCCAAAAAGTTTTGTCCAAATGATGATTTTTGTGCATTTTATCTAATCGGTAGAGTTGGGATGATTCCAAATTTAAAGTTTACCCTATGTGTAAGGTAACGTCTCGATCTCCTTCCCCCTTATCATTTTTCCGGTCTTCCCTCTTGTTTATTTCCCTATGATTCCTGATTTTTGTTGCCGTTTATGGTGTACATATTGAGCATCATTTGATCGTGGGCACAAGATATTTTTCAGAAAGTTAAATTTTAATTTATCGTTTCAAGAAAGTTATCATTTTCGAAGTCTAGATTACAAAAACATTTTCAGGATATTTTTGCAAAGTACCTATTCCTCATTTTTGTTAAAAATTAGATTTTGTTAGGAAAACCCACCCAAGCCCAATTATTTCACAAAGCTTGACCCAATGGGCTGAAATTTAAATCTGGGTATGGTTCAAGCTAGACGCAGCATTGTCATGGTTTGATCCGAAGGACAAGACAAGACAGCCGGTTTGCTATCAAAGGAAGCAAAATTTCCAAGCTCGTCGTCAGTATAAACTGAAATGGGTCGGAGAAATCGTGAACGCCTCGTCGAATGACGTTGACGCCTGGCAAACTGCACAAGTCGCAATTAGTAACCCATTTCGGAAAAATTTGTGGGATTATGAAATAAGGATAGTACTAATCACACGTTATTCTTAGTGGCGGGTAAGAATAACTCGTGAATAAATTTGAACTACTTATTCACGTGTTATTCAGGAGCTGTTCAAGATGAACTTGGTGAAACGAAATTTATAAATAGACAGACGTTATTCGCGAATTACTCGTGAATAGCTTATTCATTTGCTAATCACGGTTGGTGCAATTTGCTGTCAGACGTATTGCGAAGGAAAGATTATGTCAACTCTCGTGATTGCACAAATAATTTTAACTCTGCCAAATTTAACTCTTTTAACTCTTCGCGAATGCACATAGTTAATTCTAACTGTCCCTCTTTTAACTCTTTTAACTCTGCGAGTACACAGAGTTAATTTTAACTCTGCCAGTTTTAACTCTGATTTTTAACCCTGTAGAGTTAAAAGCAGGCAGAGTTAAATTTAACCCTGCGCATTCATGAAAAGGTTAATAGGGTTAATTTTAAATCTACTCTACTCTACCCATTCGCGAAAAGGCCCCTAGTCATAAACAAGAACTTCCAAAGAATCTCCGCTGAGTGAAACTCACAGCCATGCAACTAAATAAAATATTTTACTACAGTATAAGGTGTTTATGTTTATGTCCTTTTTATGTTATCCAATCCATAATTGAAATTAGATAATGTGCTGACCTTGGCAAAGTGTTTGTTCCAAGCTGATTCAACAATAGTTGTGTAGTTCACTTTACATCGAATTAGAGTGGCTGCGTCGTGTAAGCAGATAAGTTTAAACGTTTTTGGAATCTTTATAATTTTCAAGAGAAAGCGCTTAACCCTCTGAGGAAGCAGTCTAGCAGCCTAATGAGCCTATCAAATAGTAGAATTTAGAACAAAGACCCGGATTCACTACATTTGCACACTAGGAAACAGCTTATATATAAGCAGAAACGAGCCAGTCTTCATAATGCAGATAACTCAGCAAAACTAGTGCCAGAGCACTTCCATGGCTCAATTTTGCAAGGTGCCATTGTATAAGCAGCAATACAATCAATTTGCAGGAAAAGAGCTAGCAATACAAAACCTTAATGGCATGATTCCACAGTTTGCGAAATGTTCGTTGCCAGTAGACTCCAGTAGACTATGTGATCACTAAATTCAGTATTCTAGTGGTTTGTTTTGTTTGTTTGTTTGGAAATTTCATATTGAGGTAATACAAACAGCGATCATCTCAACCTTACGGAACATGGAACCTACGGATTAGGATTTTACAAAGAATTGCAAAAGTATGGAGCCAGAAAATTTACGGAAAAGGATGAATATGTAAATGGAATGGTATAACCTGAGCACTGGAAATTGCAGGAGAAAGATTCTGGATTGACCCGGTAGTCTCACTCTAAAACGAGCTAAGTCATTTGTATTTACTTGAGATTATAATAATTATAACTGACGACTTACAGTGCTTATAGTGTCAGATATAGCGTATATACCTACACCCGGATTGCAACCGAAACAACGCATTTACACGGGCTGATCAGAAAGGAAAGAGATTGTACTTTCTGCATGGTATCGGCCAACAACACAAAAATTCAGACCCGAAGGGTCTGTTCGGTGGGCACTTGATCAATTCTGATCAGCGTTCATCAATCCGGCTCCAACATGGGGCCGCAACTAGCAGATGCTGCGGGGGAAACCCTGCTGATCCCCCCTAGGCAATTTACCGAGAATGTCAAGGGGTGGCCGCCTGCCAGGTGGAGCTACCACAGGACCTCCATTACGGTGAAAGTAATGGACGTACTGATAGCCTTGTAGAACACTTAGGATAATTGCAACTGCAGTTATTCAGTGTCAGCTTCCCCCACACCCAGACAAAATTCTAAAATTGCTGACACTACCCCTAACCGGCTTACCGACTGGGGTGAGGTGGCTGTAAAAAAAACTTCGTTCAATTACTTTATCCACTAACCTTTGCAAAGTCCACATTCAAAAAACGTAAGCACCACCATCATAGAGATTTGTTGAATAATTTGCCACATTCTGAGCTTTAAATGGCTTAACTACTACTACTAACTCTATAATAACAGGTACCAGAGAAGTACAGGAACAAATCAGAAATAATTATTCAACGCTTGCTTAGAGCATGAATGATACTGCTCAGTTTTGTTTTGCAACATCAATTTTAAGCAACATGTGAATTTTTGGCTAACGATTTGCTTGAGGTACTTCAAGAGTGAGCGATGCCTTTACTCTGGTGTTCCTTTTAGTCGGATTATTCTAGAAGGATTTCTCATTCATTACTTTATTTGCAAGACTTAATACATAAAAAATTTTGCAAAATATTTTTTGATTTCATTGAATTAGTTTGTTTGATTTCAATAATCAATCTTTTGCTGTCCTAACTAACATTTTATGTGAAGATTCTGTTCCGCTTAATGCCTTTCCGCATTCCGCATTTCTGTGTGATTTTTATCTATGATAAGAAGAGCAAACTTCAGTGCACCATGGCTCAGTCAGGTTTAGCGCAAAGTCCGAGCTAATTTAAACTTGACAGCGAGTTCACCGGCTTCTCTATCACGTTCACGCTCAAATCAGCTCTGAGCTCTGCACACTCTATCTAACGCTAGAGCTGTCGCTCTTGCACAAAAAGCAGTGCAAGAATTACTGAGGATAACTAGAAATGGACATCAAAATGTGCATAACCAGAGTCAGGCAAGACAAAACCTGCTTTGAAAATTTTCTACACAATCGGAAGCGGAATTCCACTAGCTGACCGGGTATCCCAAGAAGGGGGGCTACCATGAACCACCTGAGCAATAGGCTATCGTACAGCGTTGAACCAGAAAACCAGGTTTTTTGGGATCTGCGTATACGCTTTGTCTTTCAGTTTTAAGTAACATTCCCATAGGTATTCAATTTTACGCAAGCAGTCCTTGAGTTTTGTCGCTAATATGACTACTGCGTTTTATTGTATTGTATTTTGTATTAGGCTCAACATCGTTGGGTCAACAGGAGACCCGATAGATGCTGCTCTCCGCAGACTACAGAACGGCAGTCAAGGAGCGGAGAAGCGAAGGTCAAAGACAGAAAACATGGCCCCAAGCCAGACTGACATGCGGTTATTGGCCAGGGTCAGCAATGCTTTGTGAAGAAGCTGAAAAGTTTATGTAAGAACTTAAAGGGATTTCCTTTACTTAAGAACCATACCTTTTCATTTAGACAAGTAGATGTAGGACATATCTGACACTTGATACCTCCTCCTGGTGTAGTGTGATTCCAGTTTGTTCGTTGCTATTGTAAAAATGTTAGCTCTGTGTGTGTACTTCTGAATAAACGATGACTTAACTAATTTATGGAGGTTCACAATCGGTAGTGTATGCCTAAAATAACCTCCTCGTGCCTATTCAAGAAAACCTAATTAAAATCCAGAAGTTAACCACGATACTTTAATGTTGAAATTAAACAAAATTCGCAACTAACATTTTCCGAACAAATTATCAAATTATAAAATTACCACAAAACACTTCTACCAAAAGAGAAAATACCAATGACTATAAAATAGCCTCAGCTGCCAAACAATAAAGGGCCCAGACTACCCGACTGATCACTCCTAAAAACCCAACCAACACTGCCTATATGTTTGAACGTCCTTGCACGCCATCTTTACAAACTACAACCGTAGCTAACTTTTGAATATCTTTATCATTTACAAGAAGATTCACGAAAGATTTATTAGAATTCAACGAATATTTCACATAATTACCCCCTTTTTGGCCCGCGCGCCCACGCCGCTGTACGCGAATCAGTAGACTAAAATTTGGGTTAACCAACGCAGCGTAGGTACTAATTTGGTAAAACGCGAGTTAGAATTTTGAATCACACCGTAAAACTACACTGGAGAACCTCTGCAGAGGCTGACAATGGAGCAGAGCGCCACAACACACACACGGGCCCACTACCGGTGCTTGCCCCGATAAAGCAAAAACAATACGAAACGACGACCACAGACACAAAACAACAGACAAAACAAACAGACATACCAGCAACGCGGCACCAGACACATATATACAAGGCCCTATTACTAGTAGACAGGACACAAGGCACTAGAAAACAAAAATGTTCCCAAACTTCAGGCGAAAAGACAACCATGAATTTCTACATATTATGCAAGATAACCGGACAAAATAGACTATGAACAATGCCATACTAAGGTAGATTCTTGAATAAAGCACAATGTATAAAGCACAAAGTATAAAGCAGCACCGAATCGGTCATGATGGCAAAACATGGCAGCACAGCAAAATGGCAAGAATTTTTGAAGAACAAGGTATCGTGTTCATTTTAGGACAGAAAAGGAAAGAAACACAAACCAAACAGTTAGCAACCCGAAAATTGGAATGAGTAAAATACAACAAGGTTATATAGCTGCTAGTAGGACAGAAAGAGGAAAAGAAAACAACCAGACGGTACAATGGCCCAGCCAAGGTAGCGGGCGCCCTGTAGAAAGAACATCCGAAACCTCGGGCATCCAAGAAAAATGCAATCAGATCAAAGTTTTAAACAAAATTTGAGAAAATTTCTCCCCCGGCTCCCCCCACCCACGCATAACCCTAAACAACCAAACACAACCCCCCCCCCACCACATTAAAGATACCAACACAATCACACTATAAGAACTGGGGACAAGAGACAAAAGTAGCGAGCCAAACGCCAAGGAGGGGACTTCTGGAAACAGCAAACGCGCCACCCTCACAAACTGGCGCCCACCGCGCTACAGTCCACCCAACGTCACAACCACCCAACCACCATCAACCCACAGATCACAAAATTAGGCACCAACCCAAGACCATCAACAAAAGTTCTTGAACATTCACCGAGCTGTCCCACAGTAACCAAACAATAACCAAGTCACCGGTACAAAGTCATCAAAGACCGTAAACATGTCCCCCCAGTGCCCCCAGAGAGCCGTCCCCCACGGGACAAGAGCCCTCTGAAGAGCCAGATAGCACCAGAACCGTAGAACCATACCCAAAAAGGGCCAAACCCAAGTACCGTATCAATAACAGCCGGAACCTCCGGTGTCCCACCATTCCACAAAAACCACCCTGACGCACTTCACAAGACAAACCAAAGATAAGGGGAGGCGTAGGCTCGCTGGAAGGGATGGGCGGTGCACATACTTACATACAATACACTTTATTGGTAGGAAACAAGCAACAAATTAGTAACAAGAGAAAGTCAAAGAATATACACATCATCAGCAAACGATCACAACTACAAAGACCACAACCACAGAACATAACATATCTACTACCAGCTAACTACATACTGGCCCTACCTACGAATTTAAGGAGGGAAACGGACAGAAGTCCAAACCCCAGGAATCCTAAACCTGGGATAGGGACCGCTGCCAGTGCCCTATCAAAGAAAAACGGCTAAATAACTACGGAATCTTTGTGTAAGCGCTGCATGTTACTTTCCACCCTCCCCAGAATCACAATCCGGGGAATAGGATCGTAACCACAGCGCTATACGAGAGGCGGGAGAAATATAAGAAACCCCAGAACTGTTACCTATACGAATGTTGTGACTGTTTATTAGAGAAATAAAAATTAAAAGGTGAAAAACCAAAGGGTAAAATTTGAAATCGCAAACGTAGGAGGTTCCGGAAAACACCACAGGAAAGAGGTGGGCAACCACCCCCACATGGGATACCCACCCTACAATATCCAGCTAAACAAAATTTGTTAAATACAAGGAAAATCAAGGAGAAACCGGCAATACGTACCCATCCTTTACAGTGACGATTTTCTAATACAAATTTCTGATTTAGAGTAAAAGTTCTAATTTAAGGTAAGAGTTTCTAATTTTAGTATAAACATTCCAATTTAGAATAAAAATTTCCTAATTTTAAATAAACCTTCTAATTAAAAATAAAGATCTCTACTTTAGTAGGGAAGTTCTGATTTAAAATACAAATTTTCGTACGTACGAGCAAATCAAAAATTTTAAAAACATATAATTATCAAGACGTCAGGCATAAGACATACGTATTTAGTCAAGTTTTAAAGCACTCTATTGATCGTCGATCTCGTCGTCCATCTCTTCATCGTCGACCTCCCGGGGCAAATCAGGAAACAATTCAGCACGGACAATCATCAAAAGTTTTCCCATCCAATTTTTCCCCGGACGATTTTTGTCCAAAATAATGTCACGAATTGCAGTTGCAGATTTGCGCATCAATTTTTAAAAATCAGTCCCAATGCCCCAATACTTATCCTCATACACCGCTTCAGCCAAATACGCGACTCCTGAATTCCGCAGCGCTTTGTACAGCTGGGGACAAGATCGAACTTTAGCCCGCAAACATTCTAGCATATACATTGGACGCACTACAGATTCATCGTCATGCCACATTTTGCTCAAAGCAGACAATGCGTCATAAAATATTCCGCACCCTTTTTAGCCGCAAAAGGCGAGCCAGTTTGAACAATTTCGCGCGCTAGCTGATGCAGACCGAACCAATCGTAGGTCTTATAAAATTGGTACGGATATTCATTCACGCCAAACTCTCGGCCCCACAACGACATATACTCGTCTTGAACTGTGCCCTCAGGGTCGGGCTGCAGAGGATACACATTAGACATCGGCATATTACTACCCTTGAAAAACACAACTTGGGTATATTCGCCTACATTATCAGGAGGCATAAGACGATGGGACCAAATTTTCGCTTCCAAATCAGCTACAACCTTCTTCAGCAACTTACCCCGCTTTTTTCAAGAATCTTGAACTTTAGAAATTGGCGCTGTAAAAAGTCGCATATGGGGATAGGCGCGAATAGGTGGAAAAATGCGCGACAGAGCATCTGCAAAAGCGGCCGTACGGTATGGACAAAAACTCTCAAAAACAATGTCAACTTGACCTCCAGGTATCAGTTCTTGTAAATGAGCCTTGTACTTTTGATAAACTTTGAGCAGTCAGCGCAAAAGGAATTTCCAAGCGGTGCAAATGGTTATCCCAGTACTTCCAGGTGGCCACAAAGTACAGATTTAAAGTGGCCGACCCGCTTTTAGCCCGAAAATCTGGAAGGTACGCAATTTGCCACTGAGGCTCTGTATACGTCCGAACGGGAACAGCAATTGGAGACTGTTGCACCACCGACCAGACTACTGGCCAGTAGGGCAGGTCAACCACCTGCTGACCCCTGTACGGACGAATAATATAAGCCTGTTCTGGCGAAATAGTTTTTGGATCGAAACGGCCCAAATGGATCACGTCTAAAGAAGGACGATAATCCTTTATTGACAAATCAAAAACCTTGAAAGGGCCTTCATTAACCTCTCCCAGGTACTGAGGATCCCAATCCACTCGAACTGTTCCTCGAGGTGGGTCCATCTCAAAAGGCTCAGGTATTATATGATCCAAAACAAGTTTCAAATTATTCTCATGCAGAAAATGCTCCGGTGGCCACACAATAGCCGGTGACTGCGGTACCTGGCCTAGATCAGGCATCTGAATTTTCGGAACTTGAATAGGCAAATCGGCCGACGGAATTTTACGAATAGGACCCCTGATTGGAGCACGCGGAGGAGGAAGTCGGGGCTCGGGAAAGACAGGATTCTCGACATCCATGTCTTCAACGGCCGCAGGTAGAGCGCCCGACAACCCTGAAGAGTCCACACCGGAGACAACATCCGAAGCTGTGTCGGGCGAGGGCTTCAGAGCCGCCGAACCCCACTGCTCCGCGAAAACAATAGCAAAAATTTTGGACATGTCGACATCCTGCATACGAGTCATGCCCCAGACAAACTCCTGCGCTGTCCACGGGCGGTCCTTACCTAGCGCCGCAGTACAGACAGTAGCGTCTAAATCAAATTTGCGAATCATATCAATTTGGGTAGTAGACTCGACAGGCGGTAACAATGACCAAATTTTGTCCGCAAAATCTAACCTATGCGCAGCAGCCAAGCGAACCAAGTTCCGCACAAAAGTTGTTTGAAAATAAAGATCAGGCGGTAAACGCTGTTCGTAATGCGTACGCGCTGCTCCAATTTCTTGTTGTGACAAGCGGCTAGATGGACCCGCCGCTGGCATTGGCGCGGTTGAGTCACGAATAGACGCAGCCATAGATGTAAACGATGCCGTGGTCACCACCTCTGCTGGCTCGTTTGCCTCGTACGACCCCACCGGAGCCCGTGGCGGAGACAACTCCACCTGCTCCAAAGCCCGAAGCTCGGGGTTCGGAGGAGGCGTCGTCGCAGGCGGAGGCATTTCTGGCTCAAAATATAAACCCAAGGACGTACTCATAAAATTTATCTTCCGTGGCGGATCCTCCTGCGGCACCGGGGTCGACGTGGCCGATGGACCCGCAACGGTCGACGCCTCAGGGGATTCCACCAAACCCGCCGCAATCGGAGGGGTAGGGCCCGCATTGGAACCAGGGTCCACCCCCGGTTCCTCCGCAGGGACCTGAATACCCCCCGAACCAGCAGATTCCGAAATCACCAAGGGCGCCGAGCCTTCTGAAATATTGGACGAAGTAATGTCCATCTGGTAAGCAACAAGGCCACTGGGTCTGAATATCAGACGGAAAGTCAACGGAATTTTGGGGGAGGGAAACCACACCCGGGGGGTCCCCCACCTGGCACAGGTGACTGCTCTGTTACTGCAACCAACGGCCCCCCAAAACTTTGCTGGAGCATAACTGCATAACCCCCCCCCCCCGCCTACAGACTGAATATTCGAATTTGGGGCAACCCCCGGAGAGGGTTGGCTCAACTGAGCAGAGAAGTGGGAACCAGGGGACTTCCCCCGTCCCACCTCCGAATTTTGTGAATTTTGCACAGTTATAGCAGTAGAACTGGGAGTTGGGGCCACTGGGGAGGGACGGAGCGAGCCCCAACTCACCCAGGACAACGACGGACGCGGATCCCCCCAAACTAGTAGTGGGTTGGGGGTGATCCCCCCACCCCCCAAGACGCTGGAGGCAGTGGCAGGCTGAGACATCACAAACTTTTCGTCAACTTCTGGTGCCCGACTAGCAGGCAAATTATTAAAAGGAAAAACTTTTTCTTCTAATTGTTTTGATCTGGCACGAGTATTGGGAGGAGAAAAAATAGGCATTTACCGCATGAGACGGTCACTAATTTGTAAAAATGTCAGCTCCCTGTGTGTACTTCTGAATAAACGATGACTTGACTAATTTATGCAGGTTCACAATCGGTAGTGTATGCCTAAAATAACCTCCTCGTGCCTATTCAAGAAAACCTAATTAAAATCCAGAAGTTAACCACGATTCTTTAATCTTGAAATTAAAATTAGCCTCAGCTGCCAAACAATAAAGGGCCCAGACTACCCGACTGATCACTCCTAAAAACCCAACCAACACTGCCTATATGTTTGAACGTCCTTGCATGCCATCTTTACAAACTACAACCGTAGCTAACTTTTGAATATCTTTATCATTTATAAGAAGATTCACGAAAGAATTATTAGAATTCAACGAATATTTCACACTATATTATTCCATGGCTAATACCAAAGGTACTTTGTTAAGAGGATGCCAAGCCTATCCATCTTCCAAATTCCTAAGCTTCATGTAGTTTGATAATACCATGATTCCGAGTAAGTAACCAAAACATATTCCATCACAGCGGCAGTTTGACCCAAAACAGGAATTTGTTTAAAACTCACGACCATGTATTCCAAAATTTTGTGAAAATTTAGTTTAATAGCGATCGCAACTTACCTTATTTGTTACTTCCCGCAACTGAAAATGCAAGAGCTGTAACTATTTTTTGTTCGTTTTCATGAATTGGGTTGTGAAAAATTCCGACTTAGCTCGTCCTTTAACCACTTTTAATTTTATTTGTCAGAAACTGAAGATATAATTTTAGTGCGGAGAAATTAATTCTCTATCGATTAGCGGCAGTCTCATCTTTTCAAGTTCGGTCAGTGAAAAATGGTAGCCAGAAATATTAAGTGCGTCATCGCGCACCGGTAACTGCGAAAACTTGAGCGGAAAAAAATTAACTGTCAATATCTAAAATTTTAAATTCGTTACTATTTTGGTGTCAGTTTTTATATTCTGATGGAACCTGGATAGGAAAATAGACTTGGGACAATTCTAGGGCAGGGATGCAAAACCCAAATTTTTAGTTAAATATTGTTGTAATAATTTGGCATAGTATTAACTGTGTTTTAAATATTTCTCACATTTTTTCGACTGATTTACATTCCAAATCGTTGCTCTGAAATGAACCTGGTCTTACCCTGCTTTCAGTAGATTACCAAAAATATAAAGTTTGTTCATGTTCATGCAGACAATCCTAAGACATCACCCCTATCTTACAATATTGTCTACAAACTTATTTTTTACAATTAACAAAAAACTAAATCAAGAGTTTTGCTGTACTGAAGCAAATATTTGTCTGCCAGTCTACAGACGGCGCATTTATTTATTCTTTAGTGTTCTATTTGTTTTCACATGAAACTTTTGACGATAGCGCTGAACCTAAAAGCAAAGCGCAGAGTCCAACAACTGATTGTGAAGTTGCAGAGGTGGTTTTATCATCCGTTTTTGTTGGTTATCTGCTTTACCTACCTTCTGTGACTTTATTTTACGGGGGGACGAAGTATTGGATACATAAAAGGTCTAGTGTTTCTGCAAGCGTTCAGGATTTCATATATTTCACTCAACTGCAAATAATTAAGATTGCAGTGTAATGAGGGTAGTTAAGAAATCACTTTACCATTTCTCACAAAGCTGACTGTTGCCATCCTTGAAAATAATGCCAGAACCGAGATCCGATCTGTCGAAACAATTTGACGGCGCCTCCTGAACAACATGCTGACAAAGAATTGTTGTTTTCGTAAATACCATACAAAATTGCCATTTCCTGTCGATAGCTGCATCTTTGAGACAAGTAAAATCAAACAAAACCTGGCTATTTAATGCAATCCAAATCTGGACATCGACATAACTCTACTCTTTTCCAACAGTCATCCCATCTCTTGCCTGTTCTCAAGCATAATGCTGCGTATCCTGCTTGTCGTTGCTCTTTCTGTGGTTGCTGCCAATGCCGCGTCAGAGGCTGTGAGCCATGAAGACGCCAGTGTAGATATCAGGCCCATGGGAACCATGAATATGTGCAAAGAAGACAAGTTGGTCCTCAGCTGCTCTGCGGGAAAGAGTAACAACATTCAATGTAAAGGCCCTTCTGTAAGTTGCCGTGAAAGCCTGAAGCATAAGTCTCAGTTCTAACACAGGGTAAGCGGGCCAAAGCAACAACAGCTAAGGACCAATTCTTGAAATGGTGTGAATTTTTTGGTCTTTAATTTGTGTATTTACAATCTTTAAATTATTTGCAAACAAGCCCTATTCTCGAGTAGACTACGGTTTAAAACGAGTCAGTATCTATGATTTCTCTTTGAAAAATAGACGCGGCGAACTCCCTTTCTATCCCCAATTTGTCCTACAACTCACAATTTTTTTAATTAATACAAGTTAACTATGACTTTCAAAATCTGTCATATTATTTCCAACAACTATACAAAATTTCCCCTTGTTGGCTTGTTTCGTTATCCGCGTGATTAGATTTGGAGTTAGCCTTATGTAATTAATATTATTTTCGTTGCATTATTGTGCAAGAAGGTTCCATAAAGTCAGCTCTTCTTACTTTTCACGGCCTAGTTTGGCTTTGAAGCTTGAGACCCTTGTTCATAGATATGCAATTTTACAAAAGGAGGACTGCCAAGCTCAAGTTATGTCCACGCACTTGCAACTATGCTAAATAGTGTTAGCGGTAAATTGCCAAATTATCCGTTTCTTCTTTTTCTTTGGAACTAGGAACTAAGACCTTAGCTTTCAAATCGAAAGGCTTCGAAATTCAGATGTAATTTTGTTAAAGTACCGCGTTAAACTAGAGTAGTCCAAACATGTAATGAGGACAACCATACAGTAAGCGTATCTTTGAGCACAGAATTCTAGGCCAGGGAATTTCAAATTCCAGGACGGCACTCGCTTGCTTAGCCTTCACATATCAACGGTTTATGCCGGAGTTTTTGCACAAATCAAGTCCTAAGAGACTGTAAACTAAGTGACAAAATAGCATAATGGCTTTTAATTGACATTACTACACTAATACAGTAAGATGTTTCTTATATCAATACATTTCGATTGTTGATTTAACGTATTCCTGGTTTTAGATTGTTCTTCTGCGTGATCACACTGAGGTAGAACCCTTGACTGTGTCAGCCAGGTCCAACAGCGGTGCGTCTGGCATTGGATCAACCATGGAATTCATACTGGATCGCAATCGTCTGCAGACCGGTTAGTTATGGTTAAGATTTCTTTAATATTTCTAGTATTCATAGGTTAACATAGGTTAACACGGGAGTATGGGGGGGTTTAAAGCCCACCAAACCGGACACGGTACAAGCCCGTCAGGGGCAAGGGATAGAAGAAAAGTGGGCACGGGGTAAGCGAAATGGACGGAAAAAATAGGTTTTTGCACCAAAATTCCAAAACATTTCTTAATTATTAATTTGTCATGAAAATCGTTCAAAATTTTGAACTTTTTTCTTAAACTTGACAAGTTTTGTTGAAGTTTAATGAAAATTGTGAATTTATGTTACTATTAACGTTAATTTATACTTATGGTACAAGCCCCTCGAAAATGTGGGTTCAAGTACAAGCCCCCCTGAAAGCTTTCTTGGGACAAGCCCCCCCCCAGGATCCGACCCTATGTTAATGTATGATTACATACCATTGGTGTTCAGTGACAGAGTTTCAATTAAATTCAAATTGAAGTCGGCATCAATCAGCGCACTCTCTCTCTCTCTCTCTCTCTGATTATGGGCCCAATCGCTAGACATATTGGTGGCAGAGCCATTGGTTCCCCATCAGTTATATCTAGTGCGACTAATTCGCCTAGATGCTATCCACACAATGGGAAGACGCAGAAAGCCCATCTTGGCCTTACAGCTCCGGGTTGTGTTGCCTCGTTGCGTTAATTACTCATTGCGAATAGCAGAGGAGCACGGCGCCTTTTACACACCAAACCTCTAGCGCAGATGGGTGGAATCAGAAGAAAACTGCCGGCATGACCATTTAGAGACTCCGTACCTAGCACTCCTTCACAGGAAATATGTAGATAATCAATGCATTTAACAGCTACATCTATTCGCTTCCTATCCGTTCCCAGTGAACAAATGTGAGTTTGTTTCTCAGAACAATATTACGTAAAGTCTTTGAGCTGAAAATTGTTTGACGTTCAGGCTAATTTGCTATGATCAGTGCAATGACAAAGCTTTAACAAAACAGCCACTTGTAAAACTTATATTTTAGGAATATACACATGCCGAGCTGGATACACTGAATGTCAAGGAAGAGATGATTTTGACATCTACACTGATGAGCTGAAAATGAATTTTATTGACAACTGCGAAGATGGTCCATTTGAGCAGCCTCGGGCAAGAGAAGGAACCGACACAACAGTTACTCTTAATTGTGTCTGTAAGTTTGTCTACAAGTCTGCAAATATCTTAGAAAATAGAAGGTTAACATTTTTTATAATCGCAAGCAAGCATTGCAAGAATAGCAGGCAATGTTAAATTTTGGAAAGCGCAACTTTATGCGCTAAGGCGTACGCTTGAAATGAGTAAGAGCCAAAGGTTTTCTACTCAATTTCGCAGTGTCAAGAGCACACTTTAAAAGGGGAGTTCTGGGGGGGTCTGGAATCCCTCTTGAACTTCGGTACTAGGGCTAGACAATTATGAGCAAAGGAAGAAACAAAACCGGAAAAACCAGATTAAATAGAGAATTGGTACAAGTTTTGGTTGAAAATTGCAAAATGTTGTAAATTTGTCGTAAATTTTCAAAAAAATCACTAAACAATAAGGTGGCTCAAAAATATTGACCTGGATTTTTATAAAAATGAGCGAAAAGTTTTGAACTGTTGGTAAATTCAGCTCCACCCCCCAAATTGGAGCAAGTGCAAAGGCACGTGAAATTTGGACCAAAACCGGTACAGGACCCATAATCAGTTTTATTGTTAATGTATGGTCGGTCATGAGCATGCCACGGTTATGTATTTGTTACAGGATAAACAATACCCAACTTAACTTAACCCATTCCACGATTAATGTTTTCCTTGTTCTAGACCCAGGTCAGGACTTCGGCGATGGCAGCACTGTAATCTGGTACAAGGATGGAAAGATTCTTGATACCAATTACCATACAGAAATGGCTCCGCTCAATCTCGAACTTAAGATCAACAATCCTACAGTGGATGATAGCGGAGAATATATCTGCTTTCACAAGAAGGGAAACAAAGTGTTCCGCAACAAGTCCATCCTCACTGTGCAACGATAAATTAAGTTGAACATGGATGAATAACGGCCACGAAATAAAATTCGTTGTTGCAATCTTTATGGTTCTGTGTTTATGCGGCTTGTAGCATAGTAAACGGTGTGTTTCAAACGGCTTTTCATAATTCCATAAATGGTTTATAGCTCTTTAGTTAAGACACAGCTGAAAGGAGAAAAAAGTAAATTCGACAATGACCATAAAATAATAATTGCTAATAGTTAACATTGCCAAATAAAAGGTAACGCTGCCCCCTGCTTTATGGACCAGGGGTGCCAGTGATCAACCCCGAATACACAGCCGTATTGCCAGGAATGGCAACTCAAATGATGACTACATTCGTAAAAGGGGGCGGTTTTTCAATACGTTATCCCTACACGCTCTCCTGTTACCTTCCCACAATGTGGTACCCATTTACCGACCTATAAAGGATAGAGGCCACGAAAATTGATATGTGCTTAGCCATTAATAGTTAGTCAATAGATCAGTCAAAGTCTTGTGGCTTAGGCGAAAGCTTTGGTGACACTTGTCGAACCCGAACGTCGGACTTTCGGGTCCATTGCCTAACGCCTTAGTATTCGACCGTCACGGCGCAAAATCCCGTCAGTCTATCGCCATTTTTGATGATCAGTTTTGCGGAAAAGTGCTAGTACTAACTGATTATTTTCAAAGCAGCGCGAATTGGCTCTAACGGCGACGGCTTGGCTAAAGTCATGACTTGAACAAAGGAAAATCAGTCTAGCGTTATTAGCAGAATTATGGACAGTTTTCAACACAGTATTAATTTTATTATAATTTAATTGTCAAACGATGTTTAATCATATTTGCGCAGTACATCAAATCTTTCTGTACGGCAATCGGCGGCAGGGCAGCACGTTTATAAAGGTGAAGTGATAGGAAACAATTTGGTATACAAACAAATGACTTCATGACTCGAAAGACTTTATGAGCTATAATTTAGTAAATGCCGTATTTTTAAATAAAAAGCCATTTATAATTATTAAAGTTAGATTATAATTTTTATGTTTTAAAACATTCTGTTTGGCTTCGATTTGTTACCTCCAGTGTAGTTTAATTTTCTCCTCGTTGCTTCTTTTATTATACAACCTACATGGAAGCATTTGCTCTACAGCTCGTTCATATTTAACTTTAAAGAAAAGAAGATTTTAAAGAAAGATTTTTTTGAAAGAAAGAAAAATCTTTCAAAATAAAGAAGAACTAAAGAAAGTTAAGGTAAAGGTCAAGTGAAATTTAATCCCACCCAGCTAGCCTTGAGTGCGTCTGTTGCACACAGAGTTAATGCTTAAACGTCCTGTCATTCAAAGTTTTGACCTTTGCGTTAATTTAGCTTTGTCACAATAAGAAAGAAAGAAATATTATTGCGAAAGAAAGAAAGAATATTCATTTTCAAATATTCTTTCCTTAAATTTATATAAGAGCGTAGCTGTACCAGTACCAGCAATTCTGGGTATTCAAATGTGTCTTTATTTATAAATTCTAAGAAAGCTAAGCGGTAAATGAACTTCGAAACTAAAATTTTATCAACTGAAATACAGACACTTCAATGCTGTCAACGAATAAGTCTATTTTAAGCCCAAAAGGTATTAGTTTTCAATCATTATCGCTTACCCTTTTCCGTTTACCACAGACTTGATGTTTCAGTGTTAACATTTCTCTTCATTGTTACGACGACGACGACAGCGGTAAAGGAATCTTTCAAAGAGACTTCTTCAGCATTTTTGCGAATGGGGATACAATGCAAAATCTAGTAACTAAGTTAGAATTCAAATCTAAATTTGCTACTCACTTTGACACATGGACACTTTATCACATCACTAAATCACGAACACCACTTTGAATGGGTTGTTTTAGTACCAATAGATTATAATATGGATTGGCTTACAACCGGATAACTTAGTTTTTCTATGTCTTAGTTTTTCTATTAAAATTGTTAGTTTTATGAACTATTATAAGTTTATATATTTCTTATGCTACTAGTCTTGTTCGTGTCTATGGCCGAAAACCTTTCATAAGAATGTTTCTCAGTAATTTATGGCCGCAAGTGAAATAATTCTAGAAAATCGAGAATTCGCACAATGATCAAAAGGGCAAATTTTGGGACTCTATGGTTACGATATTGCAATTTCGCTGATGACTATTCTGCCGCTGCAGTAGTTTGCGGAAAGCAGCGCCAACGGAGCCTTCTTAGCGCTTACCCAAAAATGCTGAGCCATAAAAATACAAAAATGTCTCCGCCTCTGCCAGACACTACAGTCGATTTAATTAAAAAATTAATTGATCTTTAAAAAGAGCGTATCAATTTGAAGGCTGTATCAGAAAGTTTGGGACCATCATGAGTTTCATTTACCTAAATTTTTCTATCAATATATCTTAGAGGAGTTTTGTGCGAGGACAGTTGTAAATAGGAGACTACAATATAATGAATGTTGCGGCTTGCCTCTTTCTTGACTGGTTAGGCAATCGGGGGTTATTCTTATATTCTGGGGTGAATTTATGATGGGACTGATAATTCTTGTATTGAACGTAATTTTGGGTAAATTTGTATTTAACTTCTGGTGGAGTGCTTAATCTCCTATTTTGAAAGCAACATGTTTCGAATCAGCCTCCTAGTCACTAAAACGAGGCATTACCAAAACTAAACGATCTATTTCCTTCTGATTCGTGGAATTTCAAAACATTTCCAAAAGCAAAATTAGCAATTTGGCCGATGACTAGGGACCTTTTCAAGAAAGGGTAGAGTAGAGTTAAAATTAACTCGATCCCTTTCAAGAAAGGGTAAAAGAGTTAATTTTAAGCCTGCGAATTTGAGAGAGTTAAATTTTTTAACTCTACGCTGTTTCATGAAAAAAGTTAAAATTAACTCTCTCTAACTCCACCCTTTTCAAGAATGGCTGCAATAGTTAAATACTTGCAGAGTTAATTTTAACTGTACCCTTTTCACGAAAGGGTTAAATTTATCTCTGTTTAACTCCCTCAAAGCTTTTTCTATTGAAATTTAATCCCCGTCAAAACACGCGGGTTAAGGAGAGTTAAAATTAACTCTTTTCATGAAACCATGGAGTTAATTTTAACTCTGTAATTTTTAACTCTTTTTAACCCTACAGCTTTTAACTGTGCAGGGTTAAAAAGAGCTAAAACACGCAGAGTTAAAATTTACTCCGCGCTTTCATGAAAAGAGTTAATTTAACTCTACTCTACTCCACTCTACTCTACTCTACCCTACCCTTTGTTGAAATGGCCCTAAGTTTAACCTTATAGCTGTGACATTGGCTTATCTGAGACTGTCGCAGACCAGCAAACTAATGTGCTTGTCAACTGATTCTGCTGATTTCAGCTGACATGATCGATTTCTTAATAAGTATGAAACTTGCTATCCTGCTATTTGCATCACTGACATTCAAAACAGCACCAGCCAAGAATAATGATACACAAAAGGTGACGGTTGGAAACCACATCCTTGCTTAATATGAAGGCTTTTAAGGTGCCTCGTAGCCGTAAATCTTGACTGTCAACCGAAATATTAACGCGGCCACCTGTGTCATTTCGTTTTAGCATTACCCTACGTCGCACCTTACCGTATCTTAAATTTTAAAATCACACTATGACAGATTCACTCACGTCGCGTACAGACGCTGCTCTACTTGTTCCGCTCGTCTATCCGCGGCTGGAACTATGAAATCGGCAAAATGTTTGTGTTAAATATTAGTAAGGTAATTACAGCAGCGCTAAAATAAGTACATTAAAATAGGTTGGCTGACTAGCATGCTGTTCCACCCGCGAATCCGCTAAGTCGGCCTCGTTGTTCCCTCAACATTTTCAGTTTAGTTTCTTTGCTGCAGCAGCAGTGGCGTTTTCAAATAGGACTTTATGAGCGTTTTCAAATAGGCTTTTATGAGCGTTTTCAAATCGGACTTTATGAGCGCTTTCAAATCGGATTTTATGAGAGTACTTAATGCAATTGCTCTATGCAGCAGTTTTCAAAGTTGTAACACACTTCCAGTCAGGCAACATTATCACCAACGCAAAACCTGCTCCTATCCCAACGGAACTGTCAAAACGCTTTGCATTGTTTTGGCTAATACGCCCAAATACGTTTAAGTAATGGCTACCCAATCGCAAAAAACAAACAACTGGTTTCTCATTCAAAAATGGCAACATGTTTTTGACTGTTTTAGTCCACCTCAGTGATTGTTACTGCTGGCGGCTGTTGCAACTTCAGGGGGTCAGCTGAATGTTTGAAACCAAGCGGAGACAACAGCTGGCAAAGTCTTCCATCCATGCCTCGATGGAAGCGTTTCCCAGCTGGAGTCTGTGCCAATAGGAATGTGTATGTTTTTGGAGGTGACGCGTTGTCTGGATGGGAATCCAGTGTTGAGGTTAGTCACATCAGCTGAGTACTTCAATGTAACCTTTAATTAGGGTTCCACTGAAGCCGTTCTGCAGTATCTTAATCAACCGTTAGTCGCGAAATATCCAACACTGGGAGATGGTGATTAAACTGAACGATAGAAATTTCCAAATAACAATCAAAACCCAGTATTCTATAGTGTCGACTATTAAATTCAAATTGTCTAAATTTAAATAATTCGATTGGTTATACTAGTACATACGGCTACACACGAATTGATAACTAACTGCCTATACCAAATGCTACAGCCAATTAGATTAATCTTTCAATTGAAGTCGACTAATGTTTTCACCGATTAATCTAGTTTGTCTGTGCTATCCAACACTCCACAAAATTCAGCTCCCGGATAATTCTCTAGATACTGCTTCTACTTTAGATCTTTAATCTTGATTCACAAAAATGGACTGAGTTGTCGCCAATGCCGTTTGAGCCTGCGCATCCGGCAACTGTTTATGGAAACGGGAAAATTTACATGCTGGCAACCAATTATCAAACGCTCTTGGTGTATGATGTCGAAGATAAGTCATGGAGCTCATTGGCCAGTCCATGGTTTTCTCCACACATTTCCATTTCTGTAGCCATTACTGAAGGCACCATTTATGCCTGCGCGGGTGAGTATAGCGGGTATAGCTAGTATAGTGCATCGCTGCGAACTATGCTGTGTTCACTTATAGCCAATAGCCAAGACGCGTAAAACATGTCTTGATAAAAAATAAATAAATAAGAAATAAGAAATCAGAAACTAAGAGTCAAATAAAAATAATAATAAAAAAAGAAAATGTCTTAATAACCGACAGAATAGTTTTCTATTTGTTGTCATTGAATAGTTTTCTATTGTTGTTTTGTAATTAATAATGGCTTCGGGAGTTTTCCTTAGAAGAATGAACATTGGCAAATGCCATTCTGCCTATCAATTTTCACGGTACTAATCACACTTTTGTTTGAGTATGTATTACCTGGGCACACTTCAACTCGATCCACCTCGAATTTTGTAAGGGTACAGTAATCAAACTGTTATTAAATTCAGATAGATGTGCTCCAGAGTGCCAAACTCTGAGTAACAATTCCGACATTCTAGGAGAAGCTTCATGGTAAATCAAGCTTTCAGCATTAATAAAATTTTAATCAAAAACGCGTGTGAAACGTGCTCTTGGTATAGCAATGGCATTTGCTGGTGTTTCGCCAGTTACATGCGCGCGGACGCTATACAATGCTGCGTTTTCTGTTTCATGAGTCAATAATTCAATAATTTATTTCGATGTTCCTACTGGCGTGCATTAATAGCTTTGCTTTCCAGGTTTCCCATAAATTGAACACTCTTGCTTTAGAAATGCGAATTTTGCTCAAATGCATCTCCTTACATCAGCAAACGATTGGCTGTCTACTTAAGTTTTCGTAAACTTTCCAAAATTGGCAAGTTTCTGGAAACAGAAAAGCTCGAGGAAAACATTTTAGGCTTCCCTTGTTTCCTGAGATCTACACTTGGTTTTGTTTCCTTCCTTTTTGCCGATCTAGGGATGCGCATATACGTTATCTTGTAACAGTTTTCTTTATATTTTGATAGACAGCCACGAGTGCAAAAAATACAACATTGCAACCAACCAATGGAGCTCTATACAATCCATATCAAATAGTCGCCACATCCCCAAACTAATAGGTTTGAATGGATTGCTTTATTCCATCGGTGGAAAGGACTCTGTTCGAAACTCTTTGGATACTGCCTACGTCTATCATCCGACAAACGACACCTGGACTTCCGCTAAGCCATTGCCAGAGCCACATATGTCGTACATTTCAAGTTTAAATTTTGAGTTGTTTCGTTCAGTTCTCCTTAAGTTATGAGCCATTCATTGAGTACAATTTGAATGTCAGCGAAAATGAGGGTGCTGCAGACAACTGAAGCAAGTTTGCGCAAATCAACTTCATATATTTAGCTTATTTTGTTATGCACATTTAGAAAAACAATTAATAAAAACATTTTCGAACAGATTCAAGCCAGATAAGCAAGATCAGAAGCTTCCTTAAATGATTTTCCGATGAAACAAGGCCCTTGTTCCCCCTGATGTAATGAAATATTTAAGAGCGCTTAACTTAAAATAGAAGCATTTCCGTGTCATAGTTCTATGAGAAGAATTCATCCCTGCGCTGAGAGCTTTCGATTGATATATAATATGCCATATTTTGAAAATTTTGAAAAATCGCTGTTTTGTGAATTTCGGGGTCTGAGGTTCCCCATTGGTGCACTGAGAAGTACTGGACACAGCTGTCGGCATAATTCATGCATCAAATTGATTCTAAGGCATGAATAAATAGCTGAAATGCAAAAAATGCAATTTCGCAATATAGCTTGGTCGTAAAATGCCTATCTTTCGAAAAAACAGCAATTTTCGCAATTTTGCAGAAAAAAACTAATTTCTGCGCCAAAAAAATCTCGACACTGGAAAATGATTCGATTCGAAGTAACATTGGGCATCGTTCAAAAGCTTTATACATATACTGTGTCACTGTGGAATTAGAATTTTTAGTTAGGACTTCTAGTTTTTATAATATGCAGTCAAATTTAGTGACCCCCATTTTTGGTCACCAAAAACAACAGATTTTAGCGATTTTCGGCAGTTCGCTAACTTCAAAAATTCGCTAAAATTTCTTGAAGGCCTAATTCAAAATTCTAATTCCACAGTGACACAGTATCTGTTTAGAGGTTTAAATCGATACCAAATGTTACCCGGTACACCAGTTTCGAAATTTTTTTGGCGCAGAATTATAATCGACACTTTTCGATTTCCGATGTTTAACACATGCATACCTCTACTTTGAGGTGAATTTTCTCAACAACCGTAAGAGATCCAACTTAAATTTTATAAACTCGTTAAAATATCCCACTTGGACAACAAAATATGTGAAAATGAGAAAAACCGGAGATGGTTGAAAAAATGACCCTAAAGTGGACCCCCCCTTAATTTTCCTCTTTCACATCTTCTATAAAATGATGATATATTATATTATATTATTAGTACTATGATATATTATCGCTACATAAATTCAGCTGACCCTATCACAAGTTGCTTATATGTCCACAACGTGTGATTTTGACTTGTTGTTTCCGTAAAAACCAATGTTTCTATGAAAGCTGGCTCGACAATCTAAATTTCAGAAAAATCTTATGAAACATTGCCGAAAAACCAGAATACTGCCCCAAATTAGTGTAGCCATTTTTTGTATCAATTTGCTGCGCTGTACTTATGGTACAATCTGGGCAATGTGTGATCGGCAATTTCAATCAAATAAAATTTTAAATCTTCGCATCGCTGCACGTATTTGTTATACACCCCAATCAAGATTCAGCAACAAATCCTTGCTACTATTGGTATTTAATACGAATTCAAAAATTCATCTAAGGCGAAAGATGGACATCGTCTGAGTGCGGATACGGCTGTCCAGGTGCTAGATTTCTCGTTGATTTTCTGAGATCCGAGATCGGTCAATGTCCTGAGGAGACACTCTCACAGAGCTTCAGCCGTTTTCGCACTCTTAGCTATTTTTACTGCAAATCAAGAAGGCACTGAAGCCAACTCATTTAGGAAGGTGTAGCCTCCCCATTCCCTCACGTTATTCAATGATTCTGTTGCAATATAACTGAGGACGGTTACTGTTTATCCAATGCAGACAAATTTTAGGCATGTATTACCGCTTTCTGGAATCTCCACCTCTTAATCCCTAATTTAATTACAATTCAGCCAAGTTAGCAAATTTCTGGTTTTCAGTTTCCGTTCAGTTTTTCAACCCATTGCAATTTCATTTTTACGCAATGGCAGACCCACTAATTAAGGAAATAGCATTGATTTGTTTTTCAACTAATTATGTTGGTTTCAGCTGATATTATTGATTTAGTAACAACAAGTATGAAATTTACTATTCTGCTATTTGCATTATTGACAGTTTCCCATTTCTGTCATGCTGTATTGCACATGGAACTAACGAACCGCTTTGAATTGTTTGGGCACAAGCGTGGTCTGCACCAAGTTGGCTTAGACAGCTACTGAAACGCTCATGCCTAACTACTAGTTTCTCATTCAAAAGAATGTTCCACTGTTTCAGTCTACATCTGCGATTGAACTACAAAAGATGGTGTTAATGTTTACACTGAAGTCGTTTGCTTACAGATAATAATAGTTCTGTGCTAACGTAGCACTCCGCAAAAATCACTGGGTATTTCTTTGGTTTAGATATTTAATCTTGATTCGCAAAAATGGACTGAGTCACCGCCAATGCCATTTGAGACTGCACTAGTGCTTGAGGCAGGCCGGCCGACGACTTTGCTTTTGCTAACGGCCGACCGGCCGGCCGTCCGGCTGCCGGCTGGGATCCAAATCACCAATCAGAAATTTACAAAATAAAGCAACTAAGGTTTAAAATGAACTCCAAATCTAGTTATGCTAATTTTCTATGCTATGCTGTGCTATTTGTAATGGAATAACTTAGATCTTGCGTTCAAAAAGTCAATTTCTAATTGGTTATCATTCTAAAAAGAAGTTCTACAGAAAAGGGAACCTAAAGATCCTGTCCATGTTAAGCTTTAGTTTTGATATTGTGTCCAAGCCATAATTAATTGTAATTGTATGATTGTTAAAATCAGAGTTTCCAGTCCCAATTAAGCATCCAATTGTCATTACGAGAAGAAAACCTAAAAATTATCCTATTACTAGCACTAGAGAAGGGCACTTACAAGCTTAGTTGGGATTAATGAGCCCAAAATAATGATCTATTATACTTAAGATAATTATAATGATAATAATAATAATAAGGTCAACTCCAAAATTCTCCTTTCTGAAAGGACAGGTGTCCTTTCCCACAGTGACCCGGGTGCGGTCACTCTCCCTTTCCATTGCCAGAGATTAATAAGCAAAGAAGAATCATAAAAATCCAGGAATTCCAGTGTTGGCATAAAAATTGGAATATAGAATTATCACGAAAAGAATTCAGTCTTTCTAGTTGAAAAGAATGCACTAATCTCCCTGTCAGCAGTGTCTAAAAGCACTTTTCATTGTTTAATAACATATATTAGAAGATGGTTTAACGAAATAATCACATAACTACGCAGTACGTAAGAAATTAGAAGTAATAAGTACTTAAGTGCGTAAATTCGCAATAATTCGTGTTTTACGATGTTCTAAGGCTTTAATCTGTTATTGGTAATGTTAATTAGTGTTAGCTAGGCTTAATTTATGCTAATTAGCTAATTATTACGTAAGAAACAATTTTTTGGTCGATGATGCAACTTAGGCTCATAAGAAAGATAATTTTCTCCCCTTTCCAAAAATGCAATCCCCACGTTTTAACTCCCAAAATTGAATGAGTTATAAACGAAATTGTTTTAGTAAGATTAGCCTTTATTTCCTAATCTTATTTTGTTTAAAGGAAAAGTCTAAAAAGGGGGCTTTTAAAAAACCTTTTGTGTTATCTTTCTTTCTTTCTTTTTGTGTGGGGGGGTGTGTACCCCCCGAGTCTGGGTCAGGTGGCTGTGTTTGTTTCCTTTTCTTTTCTTTTCTGTGGGGGGTTGTGCGGGGGGTTTTGTGGGGGGAGAACAGAAAGGAGGACAAAAAAAGTCCAGGAGAAAAAAAAAAAATTTAATAAGGGGGGGGGGGTTATTTTTTTTTTAATTTTAGAAAAATATGTGTGAGGTATTGTGTTGTTGGGTGCCGAAGTCCAAATTCGCCAAATTACCCCGTTGGTTATGTTTACATGTTAAGCAAAGTTTCGCAAAGTTCGGCCGAATTTCAACACCCAAAATTAATCAAAAATGAGTCAGTTGGGGGGTAATATTTCCCCATTATCATTAATTCTCGTTCCCTAGGGCTGGCCGATTCTGTCTGGCCTATGATAGAGATAGCAAGTTTCTAGAAGTCTTAAGAAACTTCTAGAAGCTTACACACAAAATTTGGAGGAAAATTTAGACTCTTTTCGACTCGAGCTGTCAGCGAGCTGTCAGTGAGCTGTCAGCTCGAACCTCAAAATTTTAAAACTCTTCAGTGTCCGTTTAGCCACGACCGAGAGCGGTCGTTAGTTTTACTCCCCTCTCCTCCAGTGTGTATTGTTTCTCGGACCACTGGTGTGGTACGGGAGTATAGCAATACACACTCCCCTAGAACGCATTTTAGGACTTTTCTGGCCCGCAGGCCAGAAAAGGGTTGAGATTTAAGCATGGACACTCCAACTTGAGGGGCCGCATGGGGTTTCTTTACACCCGGCTCAGAATTGCAATTTTAGGACAAAAATTCTAGGATTTTTTCTTTATTGTGGCCTCCGGGCCTTGAGTTTTTTGTTATGTGATTTTTGGCCTCCGGGTCCCATTTTTTCATTTTTATAGTCGAAAAACGACTAGACATGGAACCCTCTTTTCTTATCAGGCTTGTTGGCCTTTGTCCCACTTTTCGAATCAATTGTGCCCTCGTGGCCAGCTCGGGTTTTTGTAGAATGATTGGGAATTAAGCGGGGCCCCTCCTTATTTGAGTGAGTTAGCGGGTCCCTTGGTTACGACCCTAAGATATTCTTGAGTTAGTTAGGTAGCTGTTTTCCCCACAGCCGGCAACTAGGAGTTGCCGGCCAATTTGTCAAAATCCAAGGCGTTAATTGTCCAAAATTCACTGTATTATGATTGTATTTTGTTTTAGCGTTAGGTCGGCATTTCTAAATTCGTAGGTCAAAAACGAGCGATATTTTAATAATAATTAATCAAGACTTTGACGGGAATGGCCGGCTTCCCCTAATTAAATGTTAATTAGTATAGCTGTCCTTAGCAATATGTTTTTGGTAATAATTGCCATGCAATTATTACTCACTGGCTTTCGTCAAAATTTCTTCAAAATTCCAAATTTTCTCAAAATTTCGAAGTTGTAGACCAAATTTATGTCAAAGCTTAACCAAAGTTTCAAAATTTAAGATTCTAAATTAGTCCAAAATTATGTGCATAGTTAGGTAATAGCTAGTTATAGTATAGATAGATATATAGCTAGTAATTAGTTATATGTTGAATTTGATAATTGTGTATATCTGTGTGGATGTGTGAGTAAATGTGTGTATGAGATGTGTCCAAATCTTACGTAAGCCGATTTATTAACGCGAGATCTATAATAGTTACGAAATTCAAACTAATCGTAAGTCTCAAGAGGTAGTTAATCTAGTATAATTGCAGAATAATTATCTGAAGCTGTGTGTTTATGGGTATGAAGTTGTATAAGTGTCGGACGAATGTCTAAACTCGCATAATTGTGGTGCGAATTAATGTACGGCTGGAGTAAGTGATTGTTCGATTACTAAAGTTGTATAACTGCCGAATAAATGTTTGAATTGTATGATTGTGAATCCAGTTCTAATGCATAATTGTTGAATAAGTATTTTAAGCAATCGTATTGTTATGAATCAAATTATGGAATGCAGGTCTAAATTTGTGTAGCAGCGAAATTAAGTTTGTGTGATTGTTGAATGTAGATCTGCATGATTAAATAATGAATATTAACTGTAGAACGTATTTGCATAATTTTCGAATAAGTGGTTGAGAATTTCTGACGCAAACGTAAGGAGTCGAATATGTATAATTGTTGAATTAATATCTGAATTTATGTGACCGGAATCTTAAAGGTGTATAACTGCAGAGTGAATGTCTAAATTGTGCAACTGTGGCATAAAAACAACAGGATCCTTAGATAGATGTGTGAGTCTGCAAGAGTGTGAAGCAAACCGTAACTGGGACCGCAGGGTTGGGAAGCCAATTTATGACGTGACATTTTAGAAAGGTACAGCCAAGTGAAACAGCGATGGTCCGGAAGAAACTTAACATTAACCATCTGTTTCAGACTAAAAGTTGCAGCACCAGACCGAAACACTTAAGAACGTTAAATCTAAAACCTAAAATAGCCATCAGTCTTGTACATATGAGCAGTTCAAGCGGTTCATATTTGCATTGCACGTCAAACAGTCTACCTCTACTCTCATCTGGTGCATGAGAGTTAACATCACAGAACCATGATGGACTCCGATATTAAGCAGGAAAGCCGTATAGTTACGTTTATGATTAAACATTACTGGTCCGATAAGTGTATGACAGTATGGAAATAGACAATAGTAAGAAGCACAATTGACAGTTAGCTATTTAAGAGTGTAATTATGCAAATTAAGTCATAATTACGGGTCTAGGGTCACGGGGACCCCCAAATCAGATCATAGTCATCAGACTGTCCCCGATTCGTCCGCGTAGGTAATTCTGTATTCACAGGGCGGACGAATCGCAAAGAAGGACCTGTACTGCTTCATTTATGCAATAGCTAGTTATCACTTTCGTTAACAAATTAGCACATTTCCTGCATACTGGTCAAAATTAGAGAAATTGGATAACATTCTGGTTGCAAACAATAACTAAAGTATCAGTGACGCATGTTCAGGACGTATATGTATAGTCTAGCTACTATGTTGTCAGTAATTGCCAGATTTATGGTCTTTGAAGCCTGTTTACTGAATTTTCTGCACGTTTCAAATTCAACGGTCGTCACTAATGCAAGCTTGTACTTTCGCTACCCGGAAAGTGCCTGAATTAGGCTTTCCCAGGTTATAAAACGTTTCAAAACATTGTGGTATTAAAAATGGCAATCATTTTAAAATCATGACTGGTTTACAGATTCAAAGGCAGCAAATCAGCATAAATGACAGGCAAATACTGTAAATATCAGTACGTAAGTAGCGTAGTAATTCCTGAAAATATACAAATAGTTGTTAGTTAAATATAAATTATGAATAAACAGTCATTAAACCATCTTCTAACGAGCAAAAACGAACAATTCTACCATGATAATCAGAAATATTGGCCATTAAGTCAATTTGGAGCAGGAAACTGGTGATTTCCTGCCCAAATAAAAGCAGTTTTGTACTAACAGAAGTTTACAATTTGAAACGAATACGCAGAAACCGAATATAATGATCAGAACTGTGTAGTGTTTCACAATTTCCTGCATCTTTATGCAGGAAATTGTCTCAAATGCGATATTCGGTTAATTTTGAGATGAAATTCAAAAAAATCATGCTAACAAGAAAATAACCTAAAGAGATGGGTTAAATTAAACTTATTTTTTCACAAATTTCAAATAACTGCGCAAGATCGAAAGCAGTTAACTTTAATTTTCTGATTCGAATTTCGAAAGCCTCTAAAGTGAGTAATAGTTGCTGGGTTTGATTCCCACACTTGTATTCTGAATTAATGGGTTTTAACCCATTTGATTCAGGTTCGCCGAGATCACGTCCTGCCGGATTCCCGTCACGCTGGGTCTGATTCAGTGGAGCCTGGTTGTTCGGAGTCTGCAGAGCATATGATTCCTGATATCCAGTGTTGACCAGAAAGAGAGACAGATAGCCTAATTGATTGGTTTGTTGATTGGTTCCCTGAGACGCAGTTCAGTATTTTGAAGGTACATTGAGATTGGAGTTTTGGTGAACGGCAATCTAAGGCAGAGAAAATTGTACGCGAACCGGATCATTGTTGGGTGAACCAAAACTGCCCCAGACTTTGGCATTTATTTCAATTCTTGTTCCTGTGTCATAGAAAGTGTCTAAAAATGCAGTTTACCATTTATGTGATCATTACCTGCCCAAAAGTTATCGATTCTGTATTGTCGCTGGCCTAAGCCGGTTGTCGACCATTAGTAGCAGGAGAAGAGACTGCCCGAGAAGAGAGTGAATCTAATTAAATTAATCTTTTAATTTATTTAATAATAACATTTGCAGCCATCTCCCGGTACCACCCCGCCCAGACCGACCCCTGCATTGTTCAGTAATCCAACTGTCCGAAACCACTCGTGAAGCTGCAGGTGTAGCTTGACGGGATCACCCAACTCCATAGACCGGAATTGTCTAAAGCCGACACCCTATTAATTTTAGTTAATTATTTGTCATACTGAACCTGTGTTGTAGTTTTCTGTAAAAGACGAATAGAGAGTAGAACTGAGTATAATACACACAATACGCAACACACCTAACGTGCCCAGTCATACTACCTGAAGAAGAGGACTGATAACTAATCTTGATCTAATTAGTAACCGGTATAACCTTGAATTTAACTAGCCTTTGTTTAGTAAACTCTTGTCTCCTGAACCAATCCCATTCCCAGGGCTGGCAACTCTGGTAAATCGAGTAATCTGTATCTTTTGAATATTGTAATTCTAATTGCTGTTAATAATTGCCTTGAAACTATTCTGTCCCTCTGATTATAATCATATTGTTCCTAATTAATAAATTAATCTTGTTGCGTGCAAATCCTAGTCTACATTTCAGCTGCTGAAAAGAGATCCAGGTGAGATCTCCCCAGAAGTTATAAAGGTAAATTGTTCAGATCTAAATTGGATCTGAACCCAGAATTGAAGACTAACAGTCTGATCTTAGTTTTGACCTGTTGCGTCAGAGCGATCCTATCCATACTCCAGGTGCGATTGGATAGAGCCTAACCCACTTCACCTAAACGAACTCACAATAGTACCCCTATCAGGTTGGCTGTAGAGATCCCCGATTTTGGCAAACCACCTTTCGGGAATCTGGTACATAAGTTTGTCTTATCAGGCAAACGTGCTAACCTTCCGTGTAAGTGAGCCCCTAAGCGAAACGACCCCATTCTCGAAATTGAATCAAATCAATCGAATTTTCTATTTCACCCAACTCAGTTCATTACACGGTAAATCAGTTTTTGGAGCCCCCAGTGAGGAACCATTTCTCCCTTTTCCAGTCAGGAACCTTTCCTACCTATCTCAGTGAAGACATCTATCAGTGACCCCATGGAAACCAGCCTATCCTCAACTCTTTGTGCCGATCAAGTGACTCCTGAAACCTGTTACGAAACTGATTTGCAGGTTTCATCCAATGGAAACCCCCTGTTCCTCGTGGTCTGGATCCACATCGTTATGATTATGATGGTCCTAATACCCTATTTGTCTTGTATAAGCAGTTTTGCTTATCGATTGATCATCCTTCCCATGTTGCCACCACGTAAACCGAAACGGGTTTGTCCCTCTTGTGCAATTTCCTTTTCAACCCCAACCGTGCGCTCAGTTGCCGTTCAAACTGTGGAATTCAGTGATAGCGGTATGGAATTGGATGATTCGGACGATTTGACTTCTCAAGGTCTGGAGCTGCTCACAAATGAAGATTTATCCACTGGTACAACAGATGCCTTGGTGGTCAGAGCAAGTGCACCCTATCCTGAATCTCACGAACATCCAAAGATGACCCCCCTTAAGGAAGAATCTTCTCCTGAATCAGACGAACAAAGGATCAAGCCACAGGAGACACCTGTTCCCCCGATCTTCCGGTCTTACCTGCCATCTCGGCTCATTGACATGCAGGCTGTCAGAAGATTTGGACAACGAGTGTTGGACCGATTTAGAAGTTTCGTGACTGAAATAATTTGTCTTAGGGTCAAGCCACAAAAAGCATCTGTTCCCCCGATCTTCCAGTCTTACCTGCCATCTCGACCCATTGATATGCAGGCTGTCAGAAGATTTGGACAACGAGTGTTGGACCGATTTGGAAGTTCTGCAACAGAAGAGGAACTCGAAAAGCATCTGACTAGTGACATTCTTATGTCCCCAAAGAGCCTCTCTCACCCAACAAAGCTGGAATTTTGGGTTGTAGACCTTAACAGGCCCCTTCCCTCAATCATGACCAAGGAATGTCAGATTGGGTCATCAGAACAACCAAAGTTTCCTGTGCCCGATTATACAGATAATCCAAGAAGTAGCTGGTCACCCTTTTGGCCCAGGCCTGTTGACGAAGATGCAGTCTATAAGCTAAGTCGAAGGGTCTTGGACAAGTTTGGGAAACAAGTTCCTCAAAAGGAACTTCATGCCTGTCTGGACAGCGACATCCTGAATGCCCCAGAAGGGTCTTCCTTGCGTGGACAACTGGACCTATGGATTGAGGACCTTACTAAGTCCTCACCACCATTTGAAATAACGATCTCACCTGAAATGAATGCCTTTTTTGACGAAAAGGTTCAGGACGAGAAATGCCTAGACTGTCCTTCCCATAGCAAAGAACACAGCTGTTTCTTTTTGTCTGAAATTAGTAATCTGGAAAGCAAAAGTTTGGAACTGACCTCCAAAGAAAGATCCGGTTTTCAGCCAGCACTAAAGGAAGTAATGATGCCTTCCTCCCCGCTGTCTTTGAATGTGTCAATCTCTCCAATCGAACAGTTGGAACCTTCATTGGTGTCCACATCTCTACTGTCTATATCGAAAGTTGCAGATACTGCCGTGGAGTTGCCCAGACTACCAACTCCCTTGACGACTCCCCAACAAAGCGTTACATCGCCATCCCCAGTCCTGGTATCCGAAGATGCAGACACTTCAATGGAACTGCACAGGCTGCCAACTCCTCCAATGACTCCCCAGTCCAACGCCGGGTTTCCGTCCCCACACCCAGTATCAGAAGTTGCAGACACTGCTATGGAAATGCCCACGCTACCAAGTCCACCGATAACTCCCCAACAAGATACCTACCAAAGCAGTGCGAATTGGACTAAGCGCTTATCTGCTTCGTCATCCAGACGACAATTTAGATCTGACACATCTGTTACTGGTATGGGCGAACTTGTCAAGATCAGGAAAGAAAAGCCCAAGATTAAGAAGAAGAAGGAATTGGAAGCAGTAGACAAGATTGACTTCTTTCGTGCTCAACTAGAAGTGCAGTTACCTGATACAGCCGCTCAGTGCAGGACTTCTGTAATATCTGAAGACGAGATAGACCTACCGGAAGCAGATTACATGAATGCTGAACTAGTAGAGGAGGAGAATGTTCAGTTTAAGAAGGAGAGAGAAGCAGAACCAGGCGACAGGATTGCCGCTTTGGGAAATCAGCTAGAGTTACTGCTTCCGAATTCATTGGAACAGCAGACGACACTGGAAGCGGCCGTCAGTGAGTCTTTTGAGACCTGCATGCGTGAGAGCTGTCTTCCGGAAAGAATGGAAGCAGGCGAACAAAGCTGTGCCAACAGATGTGAAGACGTCATTGTTGGACTCGCGGAACAGCACAGGTTGGATGCATCAGAAGTTCAATGCCGGAATTCTTCTGAAAACCGACAGCAGGAGCAACAACTCGAAGCTATAAAGGACATAACGAAAGTTATGCGTACGCAGGCAATATCAGCAGCTATGCACCATATAAATCAGTTTTCCGGACTAGACCACGAGAATATTTTGGATCATCTCGCTCATGTAGAAGCAGTCTGCTCTGTACACGATTGCTCCGAAACAGAAATGGCTGACATACTGCCCTTAACATTTACCGGAAGGGCTCAGGAGATCTTTCGCGTTTCACAGTCCTTTTCGTGGAACTCATGGGATGAGCTGAAAACAGAAGTAAAGGAGATGTTCATCAGCAAGGCAGATGTACTAACTGCTACCAAGTTGGTTAATAGGATGGTTCAACAACCTTCAGAATCGGTCACTGATTTTTATCTGAGGTTGAACAGGTGTGCTCGGGTCGCATACATGGAGTCCCTGCACACTGCTTATGCCCAACAGCACTTGAAATGTGTATTCCTATTAGGGCTCAATGACAAACTACGAGCGATGATGCCTTGTTCTGTTGATTCATTGACGGAAGCGTGGAAGCTTGCCATTTTGGCGGAAAGCAGTTGCCAAACCTACAGAGGACCATCTCCTGGGCCGCAGACAAAAGATCCACCATTGTCCTCATCGAGTGGGACTAATGAATTGACTGAAATACCCCTCATCCCCAGGAAGAAGCCGAAGCGCCCTTCTCAGCCCCGCGTATGCTTCAATTGTGGCATTCATGGGCACACCAAGAAACGCTGTCGCAGGTCTGGTGGAGGGTCAACGTACCATGGGACGTACAGTTCACCCGTTGAAACCTCAGGTAGCTCAAGAGAATCTGATTACTGCAACAGTCCCAAATCTCCCACTGGAAAACAATACCGCAGATTTGGAGGAGACTCGGCGTACCGTGGGTCATGCAGTTCACCCCTTGGACCCCCAGGCAGCTCAAGAGAACCTGATGACGGCTACATTAGTCCCAAATCTCCCACCTGGAAACAGTGTCGCAGGCTTGGTGGGGGCTCAGCCAGCTTTGAGCTGTACAGTTCACCCCTTGGATCCCAAAGAAGCTCAACAGAGTCGAATGATGACAAGATTAGTCCCAAATCTCTCAGTATCAACCATGTGAATGGGCAGTATGGTCAATACAAATTCCCGTCAACCTGCACCAATTTCGAAAACATCGAATATGCGGGTCACGTATACACCGCTTTCCCTTCTACATCCCCATGAAGTGAGACTATCAAAAGAGGTCCTTCATTCCCTTGGAGCTGAATGCTCCGAAATAAATAAGTCCTTATGTTTCAGAGTTTACTTGGGAGCTGAAGCTCCAGTTCATTTGAGTTGAGGTTACAGTCTGTTGGTAGGGAGCTAAAGCTCCAGGGGGCTTATGCCTCAAAGCTGTGAAATCAACAGGACCGTGGGAGCTCATGCTCCAGTGAAACATGTTAAATTAGAAAACTAGAAATATTTAAAGTTTGGGAGCTTAATGCTCCGCTGGGCTTATTTCTTAAGAGAATTGTTGTGGGAATGAAGTAATTATCGGTAGGATTGGCTAAAGTGTGCGAATGTATATATAATTATGTATGCGAGTGATTACTGTAGCTGTTTACAATTTTTGATTATTCTGCAGCACTTAATAAGTCAACTTTGCATTTAAAATGTATCTGATATCTGAAAATCTGAAACTTCTATCGTTCAAAAATTACAATATCGCCAACGCTCTGGTGGTTGATGTCCTTACATTATTATTAACCCCTGGCAGGATAACAATCATCTGAAAATAAATAAGCCTCCTGCGTAAACTTAAATAGATATAAACATTTTGTTAGTCAATATATTTAAGTGCAGTTAAGTTGGGTGTTGTTAATATTATCCTGTATATCATTCTTTTCTCCAATTTTCTCTCTCAGTTCTAGCAACATTTGTTTCAACAGTTCCAACAAAATTAAAATTCCAAAGTTAATCTAAGTTCTCTATAACTTTCGGTAATCGTGTTTTTTGTTAATTACCTTTTTATTAATTGCAAACGTTTACGTGTTTAACCTTATCTATTTTACAAAAAAATTGTTTCGGTGTGTGAGCGGTGGAGTCGGTGGTATCCTGTGTTGTTCGCAAGCGCGCAGCAGGCAACACAGGATGACTCTGCTTGCTTGTATGCCCAAACTAAATCTTAATAAATTTCTACATGAGACACTGTGGGTCTACTGAACAGTAGCGTGTCGGCATGTAGTTGGGACCAATTTGCAAACAAACATTCAATCTTTTTATTCAAACAACTTTAATCTTTATTTTCGTTAAGCCTTTTTTTATCAAATATTAGCTTATAGTTGCTGAAATAACGTAAATCATCTTAATATTTTACAACAGTTATAATTCATAATCCATAATGAACTGTTTATACTGTCGTCCCTATCAAATACGTCTTAATGTGAGATTTAGAATCTTGGAGTGGATTGAGAGCTGTAATTGTATGAGTGCGTGTGTGGTCAGAATAAGATTAG
The DNA here is from genome assembly GCA_030248195.1 of Trissonchulus latispiculum. NCBI lineage: Eukaryota > Metazoa > Nematoda > Enoplea > Enoplida > Ironidae > Trissonchulus > Trissonchulus latispiculum. The sequence continues at coordinate 82,871 of JASAND010026561.1, forward strand.
TTTAGCAGGAGTCATAATGTTAATTATATACCCTGTCCTTATAACAGTAGCCGTAAGGTGTAACTGTAGTAATATGATAGGAATCTAAGTCATAGATAGTGTAGATGACTTATCTGAGATTTGTAATAACTGCAGCTACAATTCCATGGATTTGTTCATGGGTGTTCGTGATGGTTCCCTTGGTACCGTACTGGAAACCCAAATCCCATCAACGCCACTGTACCGCTCTAGGCATTAGAGCTGAATCCTTCACTGTTTCCCCAAACCTTTACGGTCCGTTATTCGTTGATGTACAACACGTCATGGATTGTGTGGTACTGTTCCAGGCACACTGGCCAATTACAATTTGCTATTACCCGTACCCTGAAAATGTGAGCTTCTTCTGAAGTTAAGTTAAGTTTGATATATTCAAGCTTACCCCTTCAACCGCAAAATTGTCCTGTATTGACCCCTCCATGGAAACCCAAAGTCCCTGTCTGGAAGCCCCCAGAATCAAAAAAAAAAATGAAATAAGCACCTACCTGTTTTTTAAGCATTTTGCCGCGACTAGTTTTCGCACTCCTTTGATGGAAATGATTTGTAATCTTTGTAACTCCGAATTCAAATCATTTAAAGTCATTCAAGTCTAAAGTATAGCTGCCGGATTCTACAGCTGTTCTGTGGCTGTCGAGGTACCAGGACCTCTCAAGACAAAAGCTGAGCAAGTTGTGGGATGCGGCAGTAACTACATTTTTTTTAACGAAAGTGTTTTTCTCTTTCTTTCTTATTCTGTGAACTATTTTTACTATCCAGATTCTGCTTAACTTTTGTCGCACGATGCCAGCCCAATAAGCCCCTTGCATTGCCCTTTTGTCAACCGGTATCAGTTCGGTAAAGAGACAGAAGACGAAGTTACTGTATAGACAGAACTGCCCTTGTTTCCCTTATCTGGCAAACTTATGGTGACAAGGTGGCCCCAGTCCCACAGTTGATAGCTGGCGTAACTGGCGTAACGCCCGTAAACGAGGTCTCAGCAACCTAGTAATTTTCTAATCTCCAGGAATGGAAAAGGGATATCTATTTGTATCCCTCTATGCCAATAAATGCATATATGTGGGCATTCGGCATTCCCTAAGTCCTAATTCGTCCCTGGCTGTCATTCCATACTCCATTTCCAATGCACTTTGTGGAGCATCCTGTTTCTTATTGCGCCCTAATTATTTCCAAGAACAAGATGCGATACAGATTTCGGTCAGACGTAACAATGTTGACTCTGCTGTCATCACCCTAACGAATCCCAACCACTCACGGTATTTATGCGTGGAATGTTTATGTGATTCCCTGTATGTTAGCTCTTGTCCCATAAAAAGCCCTCCAGTTCCCTTTCCCGCTATTCGTCCCCTGCAATTTTATCTCTGGAAACTTAGTTCCATTGAAGCCCCTAGACATTGCTGTAAAATATGTAATAATGTGCTTTATTATCTAATATTCTGGGGCAGTCGGGAGATTTTAAGACTGAATTACTGCTAAAGTATAAGCTATCATTTCGTGCACGACTTAGACTAAAGCTTAGTCTTACATTGACTTGTCTTAGCGGAACTGTCACATTTTAATAAAGAAAATAAAAACGTATTGCTCAAGTTGTCTGTGTGTATCCAAAGAAATACATTTTCGCTGTGGAAGTTATAACGAAGTTGTAACGAAATTAACCACGACGTCCAATTTTGATGATGCAAGTAAAAAGCTGAACGGAGATTTGTTGTGAATGGGGATTTGTTATGTGATATTAAATAATATCTTCTGTGCATGTTTTTAATTTGTTCATGTAAACCAGAGTTGCCAGAAGGGAAAATGACTCCCCCCGTTTAACGGTCTACACCTTGTATACATGCTGTATTTACTGTTATATAAATTTACGTTATGTATTCATATTATTATATTATTAATCATTACATGTTTGATGTTCATTATCTTGTTTTCTGTTTAAACAGTTGCGTGGAATCAGACTACTTCATCTCTGCGGCAGATGAATAGTTTCCCAAAACCCCCATCAGTACCAAAAGTTGCTGAATATTTGTACATCTTTTAGTTTCCAAGTCCAAGTTTCCAAGTCCAGTCCAGTCCAAGTTTCCAAGTTTCAGTACAGCCCTTACGCTTCTACTCTCCGGGTTTTGTTGATTGTTTATCCTGCTCCCAGTGTCACTGAACTTATGCTTCTGACTTTGCCAAAATTTTCCCTCTTTCACCCCACTTAACATCCGGACCATTCAGATCGTCTCTCCTCAGATCCCTCTACGGACGCAGTTTATGTACATTGTTCTTTGCATTATTTTACCTCATTTTATGTTCATTGTCTTGTCTTTGTATTATGCTTACAGTACCGTTTCGTTTGGGAGGATAACTAACGCTGTAGACTAATTTTTTTGCGATCTTCACACAATCTGTAATTCTTCCAATCAATTTTCACTTTGTATGTTTGTATTACAAAATAACAGTCAGTTATAATAATAAATTATTGTGTCAATATGCTTGAAAGTTCCTACAAATTCAACAAAACTGTTCCGAGGCCCCGGATCACCCGACCCAGTGCTGCCGGAGTGCAGCAAGCAGTCATTACAAGTTCTAGCTCAATTTTTATGAACACATGCATTTCCCAAGTCCCTCATATGAATGACTAGACATATATATTTTCACTATTCTGCGAGTAACTTGCAATTGTTACTAAAAAAGCGTTTATTTACAATTTTTTTTTAATTTGCTAACCTGTAGTCCCTTCCCGTTAACATCAGTAAGCCTTCTATCTAATTCACCCCCCAAGTTGGAATCCTAGAACTTTTTTGCCTATGAGGAATGGAAGAGCAATTAATTGATTATACGGCTGGACATTTATTATACGGTACACTGGTTATACGGATGAACTGCTTTTGAATTGAATAGTATAACTTTTGTTGTAGTTATGTTATGTAAACTATGTGTTGAGATTGTATTTAACTGTTGGGATACAACGTAAAACAAAAAAAACCAAACAAAAACCTCTTGTACTTAATGCCCATATCTGTTTCTAATTCAGCGTATTTTGTTCTATGTCTTTATGTATTATGTTATGTTTTAAGTTGTAGTTGTGCATTTATAATTTGCTTGACCTTCCCAAAATTACAGACAATTATCTAGAGTCAGGGCAGGAAGGGTATTATTCGTCAGAGACTAACAAGACAAAATTCTTTCATTGGTTTGCCGAACTTCATTTTGTTGTTAACTTATCTTTCACGTGAGCAAAATGGATAACCAATATTTTTTATTGCTTTTATATTGATACCTAGAAAAGGAGACGAGATTAGGGAGGCACTGGCCCATTGAAGGCCGACCCCTAATAAATGCTGTAACATAAGCCAGGTGCGCTTATGAACCCAAACTCCTGCTGACGCTGAACCAGGTGCGTTCAGCATAAATTGAACTGAAAAGAATATGCAAATTAGTTTACGTTTCGAAGGTCATGGTGGTTGCGGGACGGATCCATAGTAGATCGACACCACCTGAAAGAGAATATGCAAACTAGTTTACGTTTCGAAGGTCATGGTGGTTGCGGGACGGATCCATAGTAGATCGACCCCACCTACAAGAGAGAGAAGAGGAAGAAGTAATAATTTAATGAATGGAGCAAACATAATAGAGGAATGTAATTAGTAAGCCATGGAAGGCAAGTATAATAAATTACGAAAATAGTCTACGAAAGGAATAATGACATGAACTGGGATATACGTCAAGCACGAAACACAGCACATATAGAGTACTCTTTATTGGTCTTAATCTTGATTTATCGAAGGATTGTCATGTAGAAGAATTGTCAGTAATTGCGGATTAGAAGTGAAAATAATTGCTATGCGACGGATAATGTTATGAAGGAAATTAGTCAATGCACTCGGTTTATTCCCCCCTAGTAGAAATTCCACCCATTTTTCTTGTGGAGGTTGTAATGGAATAACTTAGATCTTGCGTTCAAAAAGTCAGTTTCTAATTGGTTATCATTCTAAAAAGAAGTTCTACAGAAAAGGGAACCTAAAGATCCTGTCCATGTTAAGCTTTAGTTTTGATATTGTGTCCAAGCCATAATTAATTGTAATTGTATGATTGTTAAAATCAGAGTTGCCAGTCCCAATTAAGCATCCAATTGTCATTACGAGAAGAAAACCTAAAAATTATCCTATTACTAGCACTAGAGAAGGGCACTTACAAGCTTAGTTGGGATTAATGAGCCCAAAATAATGATCTATTATACTTAAGATAATTATAATGATAATAATAATAATAAGGTCAACTCCAAAATTCTCCTTTCTGAAAGGACAGGTGTCCTTTCCCACAGTGACCCGGGTGCGGTCACTCTCCCTTTCCATTGCCAGAGATTAATAAGCAAAGAAGAATCATAAAAATCCAGGAATTCCAGTGTTGGCATAAAAATTGGAATATAGAATTATCACGAAAAGAATTCAGTCTTTCTAGTTGAAAAGAATGCACTAATCTCCCTGTCAGCAGTGTCTAAAAGCACTTTTCATTGTTTAATAACATATATTAGAAGATGGTTTAACGAAATAATCACATAACTACGCAGTACGTAAGAAATTAGAAGTAATAAGTACTTAAGTGCGTAAATTCGCAATAATTCGTGTTTTACGATGTTCTAAGGCTTTAATCTGTTATTGGTAATGTTAATTAGTGTTAGCTAGGCTTAATTTATGATAATTAGCTAATTATTACGTAAGAAACAATTTTTTGGTCGATGATGCAACTTAGGCTCATAAGAAAGATAATTTTCTCCCCTTTCCAAAAATGCAATCCCCACGTTTTAACTCCCAAAATTGAATGAGTTATAAACGAAAATGTTTTAGTAAGATTAGCCTTTATTTCCTAAGCTTACTTTGCTTAAAAGGAAAGTCCAAAAAGGGGACTTCTAAAAAACCTTTGTGTTAACTTTCTTTCATTCTTTCTTTGTCTGGGAGGTTGTCTACCTCCCAGACTACATGGCAGTCAGGTGCACTGCTGTTCCTTTCCTTCTCTTTTCTTTTCCTACGTACGAGAGGTTTGTCCTCAGGTGAACTTTTGTTGGGCCTAGAACAGCAAAAGGAGGACAACAAAAGTTCGCCTCAATAGAGGAAAATAAGACAAACATTTAACACATATGCAAAGTTCGGAGGGGGCTTAATTATTTTCCCCTAATTAAAATTATTGCAGAAATTAACCAAACATGTCTAGTCAGATACGTAGAATATCAAGATTTCCATTTGAAGTCTTTGAAACTTACGTAGATTGCGTAAAAGTTGGAAACACAAGTCAAAATTCGCAATATTTCCCCTTTGGTTACGTTTACATGTTAACCAAAGTTTCGCAAAGTTTTGCAGAATTTCAGCACCCTGATATCCATCAAAAATGCGTCAGTTGGGGGGCAATATTCCCCATTATCATTAATTTTCGCTTACCCGGCTTTCCGATCCAGCAAGTCGCTGGTTCGGCCTATAGAGAAGATAGCAACTTCCAGAAACTTATACACAAAATTTGAGGAAAATTTTAGAACTCTTTTCAATTCGAGCTGTCAACAAGCTGTCAGAGAGCTGTCAGCTCGAAACCCAAAATTTTAAACTCAGCCAGTGTCCATTTAGTCACGACAGAGAGAAGTCGCTGTTTTGAGTCCCCTCTCCCCCAGTGTGTATTGTTTCTCGGACCACAGGTGTGGTACGGGAGTATAGCAATACACATTCCCCTTAGAACGCATTTTAGGACTTTTCTGGCCCGCAGGCCAGAAAAGGGTTGAGATTTAAGCATGGACACTCCAACTTGAGGAGCCTTTGGGGTTTTGTAATACCCGGCTCAAAATTTGTAGTACTAGGACAAAAACGATTGCATTTTTCTTTATTGTGGCCGCCGGGACTTATTTTTATATTATGTGTTTTTGGCCTTCGGGTCCCATTTTTACTTTTTATAGTCGAAAAACGACTAGAAACGGAACCCTCGAATCATCAGGCTTGTTGGCCTTTGGCCCACTTTTTGAAACATTTATGCCCTCGTGGCCAGTTGCATTTTTGTAGAATGATTGGGAACTGAGCGGGACCCCTCCTTATTTGAGTAAGCTAGAGAGTCCCTTGGTCACGACCCTAAGATGTTTTCTGAGCTAGAAAAGAAATGTTTTCCCCACAGCCGGCAACTAGGAGTTGCCGGCCGTTTCGTCAAAATCCAAGGCATAATTCACCTAAAATCTACTGCATTATGATTGTATTCTATGTTAGCATTAGGTCGGCATTTCTAAATTCGTAGGTCAAAAACGAGCGATATTTTAATAATAATTAATCAAGACTTTGACGGGAATGGCCGGCTTCCCCTAATTAAATGTTAGCTAGTATAGCTGTCCGTAGTAGCATGTTTTTGGTAATAATTGCCACGCAATTATTACTCACTGGCTTTCATTAAAATTGTTTTCAAAACTTCAAACTTTATCAAAATGTCGAAATCTCTAGACCAAAATTATGTCAAAGTTGTCCAAAGTTTCTAAATCTGAGGTTTAAATCGCCCAAAATTATGTGCATAGTTAGGTAGGAGTAGCTAGTTATAGTATGGATAGATATATAGTTAGCAAATAGTTATATGTTGAATTTGTATAATTGTGTATACCTGTATGGATGTGTGACAAAGTGTGTATGCGAGATGTGTTTGAATTTCATGTAAGCCGATCTATTAAGCGAGATCCATATTAGCTACTAAATTGCCCAAACTAATCAAGTTTCAAGATGTAGTTAATCTAGTATAATTGTGGAATAATTGTTTGGAGCTGTGTGTTTGCGGTGTGAAGTTGTATAGGTGTTGGATGAATGTTTAAACCCGAGTAATTGTGGTACAAATTACATAAATGCTGAGAAAGTGATTGTCCGATTACTAAAGTTGCATAATTGCCGAATAAGTGCTTACAAAGTTGTATAATTGATGAATGAGTAATGGTCAAGTCGAATAACTGTTGGATGAGTGCCTTAGGGTATAGGGTTGCCGAATGAGTGTCTTAGGTCGTATAATTACTAAACAAATGTGTTAAACTGTATAACCGTGGATTTAGTTTGTGTGATTGTCGAATAAATGTGTGAAGTGCATAATCACGAAGTAAATTGCATGTATACCTAATCGTATAACTGGTACATAAGTAATTTAAGATTATAATAGTCGAGTAAATGATTTAAATGGAATGATTGTTGAACAAGTGATTTAAATTGTATAATTCCCAAATAAGTGTGTATTAGTTGCATAATGGTCGAATAAATGTGTATAAGTTGTATAATTGTCAAAGGAATGCACTAAATTGTATAGTTGCCGAATGGATGTTTAAATCGCATAGCTGTGGCCAAAACTGCATGAACCGCAAGCGAGTGTTTGTGTCTACTTGACTGTGAAGCAAGTTGTGACCGGGGCCATAGGGTTGGGAAGTCGACATACAACGTGGTACTTCAGAAAGACACAGCTAAAGAAACAGCGATGGTCCAAAGTGAATTTAATACAATAACTGCTTGGTCGATTCAAAATTGTAATACCTGGTCAAAACGTATAAAACAGGGACTAAACCTAAAATCTAAAGTAGTTATCAGTTTCATATGGCAGTTTAAACGGATCATATTTGCATTGCATCAAACCTCTACCTTACTCCCATCGGGTGAATGGGAGTTAACGTCACCAGAACTGGCATGGACTCAGACATTAAGCAGAAAGTATAGCTATGTCCATAATTAAACCAAATAATACAGCGATTACGTAGTGAACTTGTCATCAAGGCCATTAGAGTACATAATCGAGAGTTAGCCGTTTCTGAGTTATGTTATGCAAATTATGTTGTAAACGCGGGTCTAGGGTCACGGGGACCCCCAAATAGGTCATAGTCGGCAAGTTGTCCTCGATTCGTCCGCGTAGGTGTTCCTGTAAATACAGGGCGGACGAATCGCAAAGAAGGACTCAAATACCGCCATAGCAAGTCACAATTGAGCACTGTTCCGTTGAAATGTAATGCTCGCTACATTTTAACTAAGACTGTAGAAAGCTAGTCAGAATTTCTGTAGATAACTGTTGAATGTCAGCAACTGCGAAAGGTTGAAATCAGTACAATAAACAATTCCTATTGCCCGCTGAAATGGCGCAAGTGGCAGAGTGTTTTACTGTTAATCTAAAAACTCGGCGGTTCGATTCTCGCCCAGGACGTCTCCCACAATTCTTTTAATCCTTATTTCAACCTTTCACATAGTTATAGTCGTAGCTTCAGTAGTGTTCGCCCAGGACACATATGTATAGTCTACCTAAGATTGTGCTATTAACTGCAGGATTTGGGGTCTTTGAAGCCAGTTTATGAATTTCTTGCATGTTTCGAGTTCAGTGGTCACCAATTTACACGTTTACACTTTTGCACTTCCGAAAGTGCCCAAATGGGCTTATCTAAGCCATAAATCGTACCCCAACGTTATGGCGTTAAAAATGGCAATCAAATCACAAATTATAACTGGTTAATGATTCAAAGGCAGAGAATTAGCATAAATGACAGGCAATGTAAATATCAGTACGTAAGCATTATGTAATTCCTGAAAACATACAAATAATTGTTAGTTAGGTAATAATTATGAATCAACAGTCACTAAACCATCTTCTAATGAGCGAGAACGTACAATTCTACCTAATAATCAAAATATTGGCCATTAAGTCAATTTGGAGCAGGAAACGGGTGATTTCCTGCCCAAATAAAAGAATTTTACTAACAGAAGTTTACAGTCCGAAACGAATGTCGCAGAAACCGAATATGATGATCAGAATTGCGAAGTATTCACAATTTCCTGCATCCCTATGCAGGAAATTGTTTCAAAAAGTTATATTCGGTTAATTTTGAGTTGTGATTCGAAAAAATTGTGTTAACAGAAAATAACCCGAAAAGACGGGTAAAATTACATTACATTTCGCTAAATTTCAAATGACTACGTCAGATCGAAAGCAGTCGATTTTAACCTTGCGAATTGAAAGCCACTAAAGTGAGTAATAGTTGCTGGGTTTGATTCCCACACTTGTATCCTGTATTAATGGGTTTTAACCCATTTGATTCAGGTTCGCCGAGATCACGTCCTGCCGGATTCTCGTCACGCTGGGTCTGATTCAGTGGAGCCTGGTTGTTCGGAGTCTGCAGAGCATATGATTCCTGATATCCAGTGTTGACCAGAAAGAGAGACAGATAGCCTAATTGATTGGTTTGTTGATTGGTTCCCTGAGACGCAGTTCAGCATTTGGAAGGTACATTGAGATTGGAGTTTTGGTGAACGGCAATCTAAGGCAGAGAAAATTGTACGCGAACCGGATCATTGTTGGGTGAACCAAAACTGCCCCAGACTTTGGCATTTATTTCAATTCTTGTTCCTGTGTCATAGAAAGTGTCTAAAAATGCAGTTTACCATTTATGTGATCATTACCTGCCCAACAGTTATCGATTCTGTATTGTCGCTGGCCTAAGCCGGTTGTCGACCATTAGTAGCAGGAGAAGAGACTGCCCGAGAAGAGAGTGAATCTAATTAAATTAATCTTTTAATTTATTTAATAATAACATTTGCAGCCATCTCCCGGTACCACCCCGCCCAGACCGACCCCTGCATTGTTCAGTAATCCAACTGTCCGAAACCACTCGTGAAGCTGCAGGTGTAGCTTGACGGGATCACCCAACTCCGTAGACCGGAATTGTCTAAAGCCGACACCCTATTAATTTTAGTTAATTATTTGTCATACTGAACCTGTGTTGTAGTTTTCGGTAAAAGACGAATAGAGAGTAGAACTGAGTATAATACACACAATACGCAACACACCTAACGTGCCCAGTCATACTACCTGAAGAAGAGGACTGATAACTAATCTTGATCTAATTAGTAACCGGTATAACCTTGAATTTAACTAGCCTTTGTTTAGTAAACTCTTGTCTCCTGAACCAATCCCATTCCCAGGGCTGGCAACTCTGGTAAATCGAGTAATCTGTATCTTTTGAATATTGTAATTCTAATTGCTGTTAATAATTGCCTTGAAACTATTCTGTCCCTCTGATTATAATCATATTGTTCTTAATTAATAAATTAATCTTGTTGCGTGCAAATCCTAGTCTACATTTCAGCTGCTGAAAAGAGATCCAGGTGAGATCTCCCCAGAAGTTATAAAGGTAAATTGTTCAGATCTAAATTGGATCTGAACCCAGAATTGAAGACTAACAGTCTGATCTTAGTTTTGACCTGTTGCGTCAGAGCGATCCTATCCATACTCCAGGTGCGATTGGATAGAGCCTAACCCACTTCACCTAAACGAACTCACAATAGTACCCCTATCAGGTTGGCTGTAGAGATCCCCGATTTTGGCAAACCACCTTTCGGGAATCTGGTACATAAGTTTGTCTTATCAGGCAAACGTGCTAACCTTCCGTGTAAGTGAGCCCCTAAGCGAAACGACCCCATTCTGGAAATTGAATCAAATCAATCGAATTTTCTATTTCACCCAACTCAGTTCATTACATATTTTTCCAAGATGACGTCCGAAAATAAATATCTTAGCAGTTAACTGCACTGCAAACTCCTCTAGGCCGGTATCCGGCCGGTCTCAAACACTAGCCTGCACATCCTGCAGCCGTTTTCGGAAACGGAAAAATTTGTATGCTTGCAACCAATTTATCAAACTCTTTTTGTGCATGACATGGATGATGACTCATGGAGCCCATTGGCTAGTCCATGGTTTTCTCCGCATATTTCCATTTCTGCAGCTTTTACTGAAAACACCATTTATGCCTGTGGGGGTAAGTAGAACGCCAATGACTAATAACTAATTGCTGATGCTTAGCCTATATAATGAACTCTGAAGTGAGAGTCTTGCTAAAGCACTCATTGCTCACTTACCCTACACCAGTTGGCAAAGATGCGTCAAACTTTATTTAATTACACATTCATAAAGCAGCAAAGAACCAATACAGAAAACTATTGACAGCTCAACTTCTAAAAATTCGATCAATCAATGCTTGTAATCTGAATATTAATTTTCACTGCATCGGCGATGCGCTGGTTTGATTCAGTATTTCACTTGTACGTAGAAAACGTTAAAAAGCAGAACATTTCGAAAACTTTATATAGATTAACTCAAAACACAAAATTTTTGAAAAACTTAAATTATCTTACCTTAACTCAGCAAAAAATATTTTAAGGCTTTAGCAAAAAATTTAAAAACTGGCAAATGCATCTTTAAGAAAACGTTGTGTCCATTCCTATTTTTTACAAATTTCCTAAAAATCTGTCTCTGTTTTCGTTTACTTCGTTTTAGCCGATCAAGCGATCGAGGTGTACCTTTTTCCTCCGTTACATGCATAATTCGATAGACAGCAGAGAGTGTAAGAAATACAACATTGCAACCAACCAATGGAGTTCCATTCAATCCATACCAAACGATCGTCACCGCCCCACGCTGGTTGGACTGAATGTATTACTTTATTCGGTTGGCGGAAAAGATTATGAAGGCAATCTCTGGATGCTGCCTGCGTCTACCATCTGTCAAACGACACCTGGGATTCCATTAAGCCATTGCCGGAGCCTCGTTCTCAACATGCTCTGACAGTTGCGGACGGAAAAATCTATCTGATCGGGAGGAGTATCTACAACAAACGGTCCTTTCAAGTAGAGAAAAGATATATCATGATTTACGACCCATCAAGCAACTCCTGGGTTGATGGGCCATCTCTTCGCGAAGACCGATACGATCACTTTGCGGTTACTTGTGAAATTTAAATTATCACGGTTATGTTTTAAATCATAGGTAGAGTTGTGCCGTTAAGAAATTTTCCGGGCCGGGCCCGTACCGGAGCCCGGAGGCCCGATTCAAGGCCCGGTAAGCCCGGCGGGCCCGGCGGCCCGGTTTAGGCCCGGTCGGCACGGTGAAGGCCCGGCATACAAAAAATAGTGCCAAACAAAAGTTCGTGATATTTAGAACAACTTAGACAACTCGCGTAAGCTTAAATTGGACTTTCTAGTGAAGAAATTGTGGAAAAAATTAGAAAAATAGATAGCAAAAATTTGACCGGGCAATTTGTATGCCGGTGAAGGCCCGGCATACAAAAAACAGTGCCAAACAAAAGTTAGCGATATTAAGAACAACTTAGACAACTCGCGTAAGCTTAAATTGGACTTTCTAGTGAAGAAATTGTGGAAAAAAATTAGAACAATGGATAGCAAAAATTTGCTCCCAGGCCCGGTAGGCCCGGCTCGGGCAGGGCTTTCGCGGCCGACCGGGCCCGGGCCTGGGCCGGGCCTACCGCTCCAACAACCGGGCCCGGGCCGGCCCGGTGCAGGCCCGACCCGGCCCCGGCCCGGGGCCCGAGGCCCGATTCAAGGCCCGGGCACAGCTCTAATCATAGGTGCTCATAGTTTACGTTGTTGCACTTTGAGTTAATATGACTTGCTGTTGAAAGGATATAGCTCAAATGATCAAGTCGAGATTTACCCACTACGAACTCATGTGCATATGTATAAGTAACTCGGTTGACTTATCTTTATACTTAACTTTTATAAAGCCCACATTCTAACATTTGCTTCTCCAAATTGAACTAAATTTATTCTTCTTTCAAATGTTAGTTAAATTCAGGACAACATACAAGCTTATTTTACGGCTACATGTCTATAGTCTGTAGACGTCTACAGAATGCACGCTGCAATTACTTGTTCCCAGCATATCTTCCGACCTGTGACATTTCCAGTAAGAAACAAACTGTGATAACTATACAATGCTAAGCAAATTTTATGTCAGTTCAAATACAGATAGCCCTGTGGTTTCCCAGTTTATTTTTGCCATTCGTTTACCCCTTTTTAATAGTCTAAAACATAATGCTTCTTAACCTGACCGTCTTGGTTGGGTGGTACTTGGTTTTCACTTTCGTCCTTTCCGAAGCTGTGGACCCTAATAATGCCAAAGCAGATATCACTCCAACAGGCCTCCAATATATGTGCCGACAAGACCGGTTAACCATCAGCTGCATGGGCTTGAAAGGCATCAGCGTACAGTGTTCAGGTCCTGCTGTACGTTTTCTACACGTTCTAATTAAACCAACAGTACATATTATATAATACACGTATATACAAGCGCCACACTCTATGCAGTTAGAGCCAAACCTGTGCTATGTTCGCTATCGGCTTACCCCCTCCCAAACTTGACACCTCTCACTCCGCCCCTATATGGGTAACGGGTCCAAACGGGGGTCGCTCACTCGCTCTTCGACCATCTCCGATTTTTCTCATTTTCACATATTTTGTAGTCCCCAAGGGTCCACAAAACAAGACAAGTGCGTTTGTTGCAAAACTTTTCCTATCATTCACAATAGCCCTCCAAAGGTGACCTCGACATGTGTTAAACATAGGAAAATGAAAAAGTTAGGAAAATTTTTCTGCTACCAAAAGTTTGAGCGCTGTGTAAGAGTAAATCGGCTACCACTCGTGTAAACCTAATTTGGACTAGGTAAAGTGCTAATATCTATACGAGGTTATTTTCCGTAGGGTCGCCGATTTTATACGAATTTTCAAAGTCCGGAGAAGTCGATTTTTGCTCAAAATCGCTCTACAAATGTGTAGGTCAGTGGACGTTTTGACTTGTCCTGAACTAACCCTTTGGTGTAGAAACTTCGCGTTTAGATATTAGCACAGTATATTGTTAGAGCTTTATTTTGCATATAATCAATCCCTATTTAACCTTTTCAGTAGCTCGCAGTTTTGGTAGCAGAAGTTCCATTTTTCCTCAAAAATCGTCATTTTTCGAAAATTTCATGTTTGCTGCTTCATAAGTCAGTCAAATCTTAACGTATCTCAATAAACTTTGGTATGCTAATAGACTGGGCTAAAACCTACGCTTATGTGAAGTTTCATGCCAATAGCCTATGTTTTCCTCTGGTGACATACTACGATAGCATGGCGGACACCTATGGATGGGCAAAAAATGTCAAATTTTCAAATTTTTCAAATATAGCCATATTTTATATCAAATTGAAGCTCTCGATGTCCTGAAGATTTTATCTTCTTGCACCAAGTCTCTATAAAGCAGTGTGAGAAAGTTAGAGCCAGTTAAATTTTGAAGCAAATGACAGTCGAAATAAGTTTACCAAATCGTCCAATCGCCGTGTCTTGCTCGTTGCTTAGCTTGCCACTGTAATTTATGCGGTAATAAACACCTACAGGTAAAGGCTTTAAATTGATGTATTTGTCATGCCACAGTCTCGTGTCATCCCACTTGTACGCGACTTCGAAGCCCTCAGCGAGGCATACTAACGTAATACTAAATTGTAGAGATTTGAACTGCAATATCTCTAGACTGGATTGACCCTAGACTCTAAAAATTTGTCTTGCTTTTGGGCACATATGGGCGTATATTATACCCAAAAATGAGCGAAATCGGTGACTATAAAATTTGGTACCTGTCGACCCCCCCCCTTAAGCTCGAAAACACAGGGGTATGAGTACGAGCCACGAGCTAGTGTTTCGAACTTTAGAACACAAACATAGCGGGTAATTCACTTTGTTCACTGGGGTCCAATTTGTGGAGGGGGTTGGCCGTTAGCGAACACAGCATAGTTTTGCTCTGATAACAGAGAGCTTGCCAGCTGTCACACTCTTAATTCTTATGTATTATGTACTCCTGATTGAACCCAGTTAAGTCATATTTTCAATAGGTATAGATAGTTGCGATTACTTCACACCTGCTTAATTGGGTTTTTCTCCGAAATATACAGGCTTTCTTTCCTTCAGCTAAATTTGATTTTAATTATTACGTTACGTTCTTTCTTACCGTTTCATGGCTGCCATTGGTCAAGAATATAGCCTTGGCAATATGCAATTTCAGAACAGAAATTCACTAGGATTGTTTTAATGGTACCATTATAATACCAAGCAATTGAACCATACAAATTGTCTTTACGTGATAAGGATTCATCCCTGAGTCCCAGTTGAAGACTGCTTGAAAGCGTGTTAGACAGTGTATCACTATCAAAAGGCTGCAAAATGCCGATTTAGGCAGTAGTCCCGTAGATTCCGTTTGGGCGAAACTACATCCAAGTTCCCATTCTGGCCTGTCATTTAACTGCCAATTAATTTTGATTTTTTTATTTGTTCGAAACCGTCAGAAAACAGCATTTAACTTGTCCGTCTAGCCCAGGACTATGTATATTTGAGCTAACTGCTGACTATTAATTGTAATTGTTCACTCCATTCCATAATTAACTCGATGAAATTTTGCATTTGAAGCAGTCAAACCATGACTGCTCTTCTTGGGTGATCTGAGCGATAACAAAGATCGAGCTTGCAAATTATGGGATAGTACGTAGACCACAATGCTGCCAGCTGTCACACTCTTATGTATTATGTACTCTTGATGATAGTACCAGATTCTACAATTTCTTCTTCAAACAAAGGTTTACTATCCCGCCACTGCGGTGGCTGAAAGCAAATGTAGTTTATTTGTGACACTAGACTACAGTCTTCAATTTAGATGGTTCTACTTCGAAATCGGGACACCCCTGTGGAACCTCTGACAGTATCAGGCAGATCCCACAGTGGACCATCCGGTGTCGGAACGACCATCGAATACGTATTGGATCGCTCGCGACAACAGACCGGTAAATCGTTGCGGTGCTTCCGAACCATTTATTTATTTACATCAGAGCTAAATCTCAGACAAATTGAGACAGTTGCAGTGAAGGAAAGGCACAGACCCTAACCATACATTAACACGGGGTCCAATTCTGGGAGGTCTACCCCTGAAAAAACTCAAAATTTTTTAAGGGAGACTACTTAAAAAGTTTCAAAACTTTTGGCCAAAGATTAGTAAAAAATTAATATTTTTAAGAAATTTTTCTAAGAGATCACTAAATTTTGCTAAAAAATGGGCAATGTTTGGTAAATTTGGTAAAATTCACAATTCACTGAGGGGTCTACCCTTTTTTCTCTTCTGGACGAAAGGGTTTGCCTTTTTTTCTTTCTTGCCGAGGGGTCTACCCGTTTTTGTCGGTCTGGGGTGGCCTCCCCCCACGTTATCCTACGGACCTAACTTAAAGGCACAATATGTTCTTGTACAATAACATTGATTAGACTTTTTGAACAGTTTATGTGGCTAAACACAACTGCTGTTTGATATTTGTGCATTGATCAAGACAAAAGAGTTGTTGCATTGTTGTTCTATACTAAACCTATTTCAGGTACGTATACATGCCGTGCAAGGTACTCCAATTGTCAAGGAAGAAATGATTTTGATCTGTACAGCAGCAAATTGGAGATTAATTTTAGCGGCAATTGCTAAACAGAAATAGTCTGCAGCATCTTGGGCACAGACTTTACTTGCTATCCTGCTTGCAAAATTAATATTGGAATACAATTCTATAGACATTTTTATAAAGATTAGCATATATATGTGTCGTGACCAAACCCGATTTTGCTGAAACCTCAGTCTGGGCAAACAATGTTTTGTCTAAACCTTAGATTGCCCAAACCCCGCTCGGCTGAGGGCCTTTTCTAGAAAGAGTAGAGTAGAGTAGAGTTAAAAATAGCTGTTTTAACTATGTAGCTTTAACTCCACTCATGCTCGGGTTTCCCTCGTTTAACTCTTTCATGAAAAGGATCAAGTTAATTTTAACTCTACTCTACCCTTTCTTGAAAAGGCCCTGAGTCACAAAACCGGCCGGGCAAAAACACTACCGGCTAACGAGCCGATATGACTGCGCATTAGGGAGCTGTCATTTGGGTTTCCAGCACTTCTTATAGTTTGTGTCATGTGGACTAGTAAATAAAAGAATTTTATCCTGAAGATTGTCAGACTTCTACACGGGGTGTGATGCTTAGCTTCCTCCAAACTACGCGCCCTAATGACAAGAACCAAACTCCAGCATGAACTTTATTTGCCGCAAATACAAAGAACTTCGACGAATTCACAATACAAAGTATAAGTTTGACTAACCAGAAAATGTACGAAGCCTACAAAACTCGCACAGTGCAACTCACAGCGAAAATCAATTCAATATTGGAGAAAAAATTCAAATGCAAATAAAAACTGGTTATTCGTGCTGCGCCTCAGCGCAGCAGGTCTCTTATGTTTGCTCAGCCTTAGCTCGAGCACACATTTTGTTTGTTGAACATATATTCTACTATGAATGCATGTGCGTATTAATGGTTTAAGATAGGCAGTACATGATTACTGTATGGATTTTTCTTTTGGGTGATTTCTGTTTTTAATCCATGCAATTACGCATGTGTGTTATTGGTTCACAGATAGTGCTTGTAGAATTGAAAACCGGAATAGATTATTCCAATCGTGATTTGCTTAATTAAGACCTTATCAACTGACACTAGGAACTTTGGGCACGTTAGACAAAACAGTGGAACATTACAATAGGACTATAACTACTTTTGCCAAAATGGGGAAAGCAGGCTAATTTTTGCACCATACGCAGGTTTAAGTAATTACATGATTACATTTGCTGTACCTAATCAATTATTCACACAGTTATAAAAATATTAACAGCGCAGCAGGTTTATACTTTTTAGAAAATATTAATCAAGCGGAACTCAACCTTTTGCAGAAAATATAGCTTGTTTAAAACTATAATTTGACAACTTAAACCTTCACTAATGGTTGATTGCTTGTAAAAGTAGGAAAAGTACAGAGTTTTGACCTAATGTTGAAAAATTTAAAACAAATATATAATTTGTTATTGCAAACTTTAATGATTGGTTGAGTAATTGTAAAAAGTTGGGTTGATCTATTGTAAAATTTTGGCTGACAGTAAAAGTTTAATTTTAACAGTTAGCTAATTTAAAAAAATCAAACCAAGTACAGGAAAACAGAGAAAGAGGGAACGGTTTGAGCATTTTGAATTTCATGAGTGAAAGTTGAAAATAAATGCGGTATGTGCATACTTTACAGAATTCCTCAAAATTTCAGGATAATGTTGAATAATTCAAGTTTAACAATAATTCCACAGTTTTCCTGAACAAAAGACGGAATTCTACAGAATCCCTAAAAATATCAGGAAACTGTAGAATAAGTCAAGTTTCGCCGAAATTCTACAGTTTTACTGAAATGTTCAGGAATTCTGTAGAATTCCAGAAAATGTTAGTAGTTTTACGGTTTTACAGTTTTTTTGGAAAACAATTCGGACCATTCGGAGGACAATGCGGGAAAAAACGAACTTTCTAATACGATTGCCTAGATAATCAAAAATAGTGTAAGATTCTTATGAGCCATTCGAAAAATCCATTTACGCAAAAATGGACAAAAATCGCTGCTGCTGAATACAGTGAAAAATCCCACCTACCCGAAAAGAAAGTAGATTTTTCAAAGTTTATCTTTCCGGGCAAGTTTGGTATCAACCGAAAGGTCTTGGCCTGGAAATTTGAAAAATATAAATTTTAGCTCTTAATTCAGGTCTTTCCCATTGTCCCCCCGCAGTTCCGAAGAAGTACCGAAGAAGCACACTTTGACTGAGTTGAAATTTGATAGGGGTAGGTTTTCGGACCTGCTGATTTCAAAAATGCAAAAATTCTAAAATTTTAGTTTGGTAAGGGGCGACCTAGGGGAACCGAAAAATCTTTTAAAACAATTTTGCAGAAAACTTGCTTACATGGGTTTTCTGGGAGTTGATCACGAATCTGAAATCGGCTTTTCGATTCAGCTTTTGGTTTGCTTAAGCTTAAAACTTCAGCTTATATTAAGCTAATGAAAAGCTGAATCGAAAAACCGATTTCAGATTCGTGATCAGCGCCCTAGAAAACAACTGTAAGCAAGTGTTCCGATTTTTTTCAAAAAATTTTTCGGTTCCCCTTGGTCCTCCTTACGTAACTAAAATTTAAAAAATTTTTAAATTTTTTAATAATTTTTAAATTTTTGCATTTTTGAAATCAGCAGGTCCGGAAACCCACCCCAACCAAATTTCAACTCAGTCAGTCAAATTATGCTTCTTCGGTACTTCTTCTGAGCTGTGGGGGAATAATGGGAAAGACCCCTTAAGGGGGGGGGGGTCGCCAGGTACCAAATTTTATAGTCACCGATTTCCCTCAATTTTGGGTATTATATACCCCCATATGTGCCCAAAAACAAGACAAATTTTTAGAGTCCAGGGTCAATCCAGTCTAGAGATATTGCAGTTCAAATCCATACAATTTAGTATTTACGTTAGTATGCCTCGCTGAGGGATTCGAAGTCGCGTACACATAGGATGACAAGAGACTGTGGCATGACAAATACATCAATTTAAAGCCTTTACCTGTAAGTGTTTATTACCGCATAAATTGCAGTGACAAGCCAATCAACGAGCGAGACAGGGCGTTTGGACGATTTGGTAAAGCTTATTCCGGCTGTCATTTGCTTCAAACTTTAACTCCCTCTAACTTTTTCATACTGCATTGTAAAGACTTGGTGCAAGAAGATAACATGTTCAGGACATCGAGAGCTTCAATTTGATATAAAATATGGCTATATTTGAAAAAGTTGAAAATTTGACATTTTTTGCCCATCCATAGGTGTCCGCCAAGCTATCGTAGTATGTCACCAGAGATAAACACAGGCTATTGGCATGAAACTTTACATACAGGTAGGTTTTATGCCAGCCTATTAGCATGCCAAATTTAATTGAGATACCTTAAGATTTGACTGACTTATGAAGCAGCAAACATGAAATTATCGAAAAATGACGATTTTTGAAGAAAAATGAAATTTCTGCTACCAAAACTGTGAGCTACTGAAAAGCCCTAATAGGGATTGATTATATGCAAAATAAAGCTCTAGCAATATACTGTGCTAATATCTAAACGCGAAGTTTCTACACCAAAGGGTTAGTTCAGGACAGGACAAAACGTTCAATAACCTACACATTTGCAGAGCGATTTTGAGCAAAAACCGCTTTTCCCGAACTTTGAAAATTCGTATAAAATCAGCGGCCCTACAGGGAATAACGTCGTATAGATATTAGCACTCTACCTAGTCCAAATTAGGTTTTACAGCGAGTTGTAGCCGATTTGCTCTTACACAGCGCTCAAACTTTTGGTAGCAGAAAAATTTTCCTAACTTTTTCATTTTCCTATGTTTAACACATGTCGGGGTCACCTTTGGAGGGCTATTGTAAATGATAGGAAAAGTTTTGCAACAAACGCACTTGTCTTCTTTTGGGGCCCCACGAGGACTACAAAATATGTGAAAATGAGAAAAATCGGAGATGGTCGAAAAATCGCGACCCCCCCCCCCTTAATTCCTTATCGTTTATTAGTTAGTATGCCTAATTAGCCCTTTTCCAAATCCGCGAAGTACCTTTGTAGCTTATATTATGAGGGCTCTGCGAGCTCCCCCATAATTATTTTGTGAACCGGCATTGAAGTAACGATTGAAAGATGTGAAGAAAAGTGCCCAGTACGAAAATGAACGACGAATTAGCTGATTTGAAGCCGATTACCCCATCACATTGCTAGAATCTCGCTATTTCAACCTTTCGAAGTTCACATGAATTGCTGATATGTCACATTGCTGTAATTATTAATTATTTTCAATTTTAGTAAATGTATACAGATAAATTTTAAGTTATAGTTATGTGCAATCTGTTCAAAGAGACGTCCAAAGCGGACCTAATACCATCAAAGTGGAATTAGGGAATTAGGTGGGAACAAATAGAGTAAAGGGACTGAATGTGGGCCACCCTGCAAAGTGAATCACTAGAATTGTTTTTGAGTATAGCAGGTCCGTTACATCACGTGAAGAAATTATGTTTATATTTGCGGAAAGCCTGAAACAGTCCCCGCCCATCTATAAAATTATTGGTTGATTTTGAGCCAGAAATAATCTGATTGGCTATGGGTGGTTCACTTTGCACGTCTCCATAAAGTGACCCACTTTCAGTCCCTTTACTATATGGTAATCTCCGGAAAAAGAGCATTCAGACTGAAGAGGGGGATTTGGGGAGATTTAAATCACAAAAGGATGGGACCGACAGAAAATAGGATCCGACATATGGACAAGATTAGTGTTGAAGGTGTTTAATTTTGTGTTCAATTTGCGACACTAAACGAATTAAGTATGTACAGTAATCGGATTAAAGTGTAGGTACAAATTGGCGCTCCCTGCACGCCTAATTAGATGTTAGCCTTAAATTCTCTAGGGATTATACTTTAGAGTTCCTATTATTCAGTCAGAAATGTGGAAACGCGAAAATTTGTTGTCCTGCAGTTGAGACAAGAAATTATTGTTATCGAATTGAGGAATTTGGGTCCCGAATGAAGACGGGCGCCGACGCAAATTGCTTTGTTCCAGGAGTCAACCTTAATACTCATGAAGTTTGCATGAGTGACTCATGCAGTGTTGAAAATGAGTAACACCAGAGACCTAATAAAGAATGGGAAATTAAGATAAACTGATGTTTCTTTCCTTCCCACACATCCCATTATCAGTGAAGTAAAATTTCTGAGCTTTTGTTGCACTGTTCTGACTTTAATCTGATCCTGCTTTCAGTGTAAATTTAAATTTAAATTTATCCATTTTGCCTCTTAGAATTTTTAGCTTCTAAAACTTCTTAAATCTTATAATATTTATGGCTAAAAGTTATGACAAATGGCTCAAATCTACCGTTGTACTACCGTTAACCGTTAGACTTTAGGTTAGACAAGTAAAATTAGTTCAATTTCTACAAATTTTATGCAGTTATGAAAGGAAATGATTGGAACTGTGTGACAAATCAAGATGGTCAGGAACGGGTTGCACCTCTTCATCCTGTGGCCGGGTCAAAAAAGTGATCCGAAAATTACCCGGTTCCATCGTAGTTAGACAAATCAAAATTACCTATAGATTTGCTTTTTCAAGGGCAGATCCTGTTTAAAATCACCAAATTTAATCTAATTACAATTTGTTACTGTCTGTAGTTTGTAGCTCTTCTTTGTCCAATTTACTGTGCCATATGTGTGACAGTAAGGGTGCCTTTACCGTAACCTTCGAGTTAACTCATACTTAATTAGAATTAATTAGATGATTACAGAAGAATTAGGAAAGACGACTCCAAGCTTATTAGCTTCAGCAATTCTGTGTTGTCTTGAAACTAATGGGATTTACATTAAACCCTCAATTTTAGCAATCAACTATTAAAACAACTACTCAAATGGGTGCCAATTTACTCAATTTCAGCAATCAACGATCAATCAATCAATAAACGATTTCTCAAATGGGTGCCAATTTGAACCCTCCTCCCAACCCAACCCCAACCCCCAGTTTATTCAATTCTCTTTCTTGAGGGAGGTCACAGTGCACATGTCTACGACTGTGGTCCAAAGCGTGCAGTTGAAACAATTAAGTTGCCCCGCCCAAGAGATTGGATACCACGCTTAGGATTGTGTTAACACGAGCTCATTCTTGAAGGAAACAATTACCACCTACTGGGCTTAGAATTGTTCCTTCATTTATAAACAATCAACTTATCAGATTTCCAGTCTTGGTGGATCAAATTTTGAGTGTTAATTTGGGAAATCGGATAAAAGACGAATTTACATTCAAGGAAACTAATATTAATATAAATTTAAGTCGAGATTATATGACAGGGAAAACTACCGTATTGGAAGATAATTTCGATTTCAGTGTTCCAATAAGGCACAGATTCTAAACAAATGTTCCATCCCAGCCCCAGTTATGAGTGACGGTTTCCTGATTTTGGTTTAGACAGAAAATTTAAAATTTCAGAATCATCTTAGGATGCCCAACCTGTTTGCTCTGAATTTACAATAATAATGTAAATATTTAATTATTAATTATTCAGTATTAATTAAGAATTGAGTTGTGTATGGAAGTTACAAGATTAATTTGGGAAATAACTGTTCGAGTGCTGCTCTGTGCTGTTCAGTTCTGTTAACTATTGTGGAAAAATCCATAATTTGAAGTTTATCTAGTGTTAATAACGTGTTGAACGGAAGGCAAAAATTGTAATTCTTACAATTTTTTATATGACAAAATAAAGAAATATTTTGAAACGCCATAGAAATAAAATAATATTACAAGTTTTGTGGGTTCAATCTTGCAAATGTACATTCTTTTGACACTTTGAAAATATATTTTAATCAGTAAAACACAAACACAGATTGATATGAGCAACTATTTTGTATTATTTGTTTTAGAGTTTTCGTAATTTCTAAACCATATACGAGAATTGTTTCAAAGCTCCAATACTATTTTCCTTGAAGCATTGACAAACATTTTTTGTAGTATTATTGTTTTTTTACTTTTTACATTTTATTTTACATGGTAACTTACTATTTAATTTACTTAATAAGTTAGATAAGAAATGAAATGTCTTAAATTGAAAGATCCCTAGATCTGAAAGATCCCTAGTGTGGCCGAAAATAACCAAAGCTATTGGCTTTTAAATTCAGGCAGAATTGCATAATTTGGTCTTCGGGAGGGTAGAGAAAAACTATCCACCTAATTGATGGAGTCAAAAAGTACAAAAATATTTGTTTAAAAACGTTTCTGAAAATATAAAGAATGGAATAAAAATATTAAAATCAACCACTACCAAAACTAAATACCCTAAAATTCCCCTTGAAGTTAAGAAATATCTTAAAGACAAATTTGTTCTATTTTCAGCCAATCGGATTACGGTAGTGCGTCCTCAGCAGGCAATCAAAATGCAGCCAGCCAAAGGAACAGGAGTGAAGTGGAAGTCTTACGGTAGGTGTTTTGTGGGACACATTTCATCTAATTTCATTTGATCTAATTATGTCCTCTGAACAGCTCTTCTTTCTAGCTCATTAACTCCCTACAAGATTCTCATTTCGTCGAATCCCTTGTCGATTATCCTTTGACTGATTTAACGCCTCGTTTAGGCGAAATTGTTGAGATCTTTAGCAGTCTAACAGGTAGGTTTCTGAGCGCTCGAAAGCTCACTCGACTTTATTTGTTATTCTGTACACATATTTTTGTACTAATTAGTCAAGAATTTTATACAAATTTGTAGTAAAGTGTTAGAGTATAACTAGGCCTACATATGTATCAAAACGCCGTTGGCAGAAACTGCTTTCAGGGAAAAATATGTTTCCTCGGGTTTTCAGTAGAAATGTTGAGTTGGGAGTTGCTAAATTGGGGTACCCCTAAAATGTTTACTTTCATTCGTCTTTCTACAGATCGTGAAATAAACTATGGAATTGTTAAAAACTCTACAAATTTCTGAATAAAAGTATTAATTTCAGGGTAGTCAATAGGCTTCTTAATTCTTAAGAAATGAAATCTAAATAAATTTTAATATGTTTCCGCATCTTGCAAATATTGACATTTCTTTATTTTATTTAAGTGTAACCTGTAAGTTGTAACTCCACGGGCATTAACAAATCGGCTATAAATTACACAGAGCAAAACAGAAAAAGCAAAGTAACATTCAAAAAATACAAAATTATGCAGTATTTGCGTTCTCATCTTTCTGTAGTTTTCTAAATTTTTCTAAGTTGTCAGTATTAAGTTTTACTGTACTTCATTGTTTCACGGTTTGCCCATTTATCCACATAGATTAAATTTTTCACCTTTAAGTCCGGTTTATACTTGTTCGTTTGTCCGTTCGTTTGGGCGTTTGGCCGCTTGTCCGTGGACCACTTAACCCTCTTCTGCCCAAGACTTCTCTGGGAAATCGGCTCAAAATGACCAATTTTACACTTCTGGCTGCCAATTTTTACTGTGACCACCTAGAGAGATGGGACTGCCACCAATCGATAGAGAATTAATTGCTATACGTTTTAATTTAGCATTGAAGGGTCTCCGATGCACCCAGAAAAAGTTACAAGCCGTCAAAGTCGGACAAAGTACGAAATTTTGCTAAATTTTCATTGCAAACATCCAATACATTTATTTCTAGCTGCAAGACTTGATTCAGAGGCGGGATCAACTATACGTTATTTTAATGCGCATAACCTCCCGCATCACCTGGTGGAACGACTGTTCTGCCGACGAACTACAGCCGGCTCTGGATTTACTTGAATGCAGCGCTCGAACAGGGCATGAAATCATCAAAATTTCCATAGCCGGCGGAATGCCATAGAAAGGAGCAAATGCCCAGATTGTCAACCGGCAACTGGACCCTGTCCCAAAAAATAAGATGTCAACAATCAGCACTTGTACCAATTGGCAGCCGCGGGCATAAAAGGGTTAAAATAAAATTAGCCGTTTGTCGATACCAAAGAATTGTCCATTTGTTCGAAAGCAAAGTTGAGCCGTAATGAACACTTTCTTCCGGAAAAACGCCCAAATGGACAGATGGTCAAACGAACAAGTATATATAAAAGGGGGCTTTACTGATCTGTCACATTTTTCAATTTTTCGTGTCCTAATTAATTAATTAACTAATTAATTAATTATAGTTCCCAAGCCATGGATCCGAAAACCGCATCCGTTCCGTCCACAACTGGAATCGGATCTCGATCCTCCTTTTCCATCAGTTCGCTTCTGCGCTCTGAAAACAACAACAACAACAGCAGCAGCAACAGCAATGAGAGCAACGAAGTTGATGAGGGTCGAAGGTCGTCGAGCGGCTCCGTTGCTGAGGACTCTGAGAGCTCCTCACCGGAACCGCCGCGCCGCAGCGCCTCAACGCCCCTTCTCTCTCCGACCACTGTGGCTTTCACCGCCACTGACTTCACTGGATCCACTGTGCCACAGATGCAGGTTACAATCTCTTACGCTTCAACTGAATATGATACTATGTGAAACATTAAAATTTCCAGTTTCCACCTGGGTGGCTCAATCGGTAGAGCATTGGCCTAGACAGCCAAGGGTTGTGGGTACGATCCCCACCTCAAGCCCGAATTTTTCGGGTCGGAGGTGCTGTAGTGACATCCTTCTTTCTTTCGTTTATAATCTTGTATTTATTCCATTCGTTTGCGCAAATAGTGGCAAATTAAGGTGCATAATCACATTATGAGTAATTGTTTTCAGTCGTTTAGCTACTTACCGCTAACGGTTCAAAGCAACTAACTAACCAACAACACTGCAGCTGTTTGTGTCCGATCCCCGCCCTGGACACTTTTCTTCACATCATTCAATCCTGATTTCAACCTTTCACATTATCTGCTTTCAACTTATCTCCTGTTAATCCCATTTTAGGTCTCGTTGGCTGGCCTTCCGGATTCCGGTGTGACCGGCGGTTCTCCGGGTAATCTGCCGTGGCTGTCCGCCGCCTACGCAGCCAATCCGATTGGACGCCCGTCCTTCGTCGGACTCCCTCCCTGGCTGGTGGGACAGGGACCCTCCTCCTCCTTTCAGATGGACAAAACCTTCTTGTTGGCCGCTGCACATCCAGGTATAGACGGAGCTCTAAGGTGATCATAAACATTTCCCTTCTCGAATGGGAAAAAAGAATTTTAGTTATGGTTGTTTGCATGATCTCACAATTAATGCGAAGTGGATGCTAGGTGTTAAGTTTTCACGCCACGGTAACAACCATCTCCTTGAAACTTTATTTAAAAATAGAAATTCGTGAAATTTCTGAAACCTTTACAACAAAACGGGGGACTACTCTTGGTCCCTCGCCTTGTTAGTAAATAAATGAATCGGTCAACTTTCGCTGCGTAGACTGGAGGAGAATCCGTCAATCTTGCCTTCTGTAAGAGTGAAGCAGTCAAATACCAGTTCCGAATCCACAATGATGCAATGACAGACATAAGGAAAATGGTAATGAGGGATCTTTTGCGCTTTCCCCCCCCCCAGCCCTAACATTTGATTTTTTTCACCAATAACTTTGAAATTTGGTGTAGGTGCACACTGGAGGCTGTTGAATTCAAAAATTCAAAAATTTTAAAATCTTAAAAATTTTTAAAAAATTTTAAATTTTTGTTTGGTAAGGGGGGGGGACCAACGGGAACCAAAAAATTTTTTGAAAAAATTTTGCTGAAAACTTGCATACAGGGGTTCTCTTGGGCGCTGAGCACGAATCTAAATCCGTTTTTCGATTCCGTTTTTCGTTAGCTCAGTACAAGCTAAAGTTGTAAGCTTAACATGTAAGCTTATACTGAGCTAACGAAAAGCAGAATCGAAAAACGGATTTCAGATTCGTGCTCAGCGCCCCAGAAAACCCATGTATGCAAGTTTTCAGCATAATTTTTTCCAAAAAATTTTTTGGTTCCCTTGGTCCCCCTTACCAAACAAAAATTTAAAATTTTTTAAAAATTTTTAAAATTTGAAACTTTTTGAATTTTTGAATTCAGCAGCCTCCAGTATGCACCCACACCAAATTTCAAAGTTATTGGTCAAAAAAGTCAAAAGTTAGGGCTGGGGGGAAGCGCAAAAGATCCGTAATGAGAACAGGATAATGGTAATCAAAAGTTTTTAATATTACCCTTTTCAGATAAGTACAAAAAGTAATTTCAACTTGAGCTTTTTCACTTGCTAGATAAAAGAGTTCCTAGAGTTTAAACGTTTTTAACTAGCTTAACCCTACAGTCGAGTTAACATCAACTGGCTGACTCTTTCGGCGCGAAAGGATCTAGTTAGTTTAGCTCTATTAACTAGTTTAGCTCGTTGCTCGAAATGCGACCTAGGTAAGTTGTTATTGTAAGCTAGCTACAGGAAAATGTTTCCTAGTATTCGACCCTTCGTGTTTTTTGGGGTTACCCTAACTTTTTTTAGCGGCAAGCCCCTGCATTAAATTACCCTTTATTTTATTTTCCAACGAATCTAAGACCGGTAAATGAAATAAATCCCTAATTTTATTGACATAAATTCTCACAAACTCGGGAGTCTTTACATCTTCTTAGTCTTTTTGCAACAAAAGAGCACTTCTTTATTTGCACAAACCGCTGAGCACATAATTGGGAGGTTAATGTCTTCTTGTACTCCCGAATGTCTTGAAGGCGCCTCAGTGTCTGCCAAGCCTTGGACGGTCGTTTGAATTCCCACAGTAGTTTACTTTACATCGTATCCTGTTACTGTACAACCACTTGAGTTTGACTCTTAGGGCATTAATTAATACCTGAACTCACATCAGTGCGTAAAATGGAGAGGGGGGTGCCAAAACATATTTTTGAAAAGAAAGTTAAGAAATGTTGTTGAAAATTGTGCTTGAGAAGTTTTGGAATATCTGAAGCTGTTTTGAAATAAACATGTCCTAGATCGGCTTTATTCGTTGACGCTTATTTTAGATGGGGCATATGGGAGTCCATAAAATACTTAAAGGCCAATCCCTTGTTAGTGATTCTCCGATTTGTAGGAACAGAAAAAGATAATATCTTTAAGCTAATCCAAGGATTAGATGTGATTAATAGTCAGGTGTGCGATTGAAAACATTCTACAGGAGATATTATTTGGACATAAAATTATTTGAACTCAAATAGTGAAAATATTTGTTTGGGAAGACCTAGGGCAAGGAAAAATTATAATTTTGGTAAAACATGTCAAAGTGTGAACGGAATAGAGGGCTATGAACGCAGACTACGTATATGAGTTGGGATCTTAACTATTGTATTATGTAAACTGTATTTTTATTGTTCTCGTTTTCGAAAATTTGCAACCGGTCAATGTATTTTTGTTTCAGGCTTCAGTCTTGGCAGCTCGCTCTGGCCGTCCAGCGCCGTTTCCATGACGACGGACCCCCTTCACGCCATCGTGGGCGGATCCGGAAACACCAGCAAATCCTATCGAAGACGGAAGGCTCGAACGGTTTTCTCCGATCAACAACTACAGGGCCTAGAGAAACGATTCGACGGTCAAAAGTACCTGTCCACTCCCGAACGAATCGAGCTGGCTGCAGCCCTCAATTTGTCGGAAACTCAGGTACTTGGGGAAATAATTTAGGTATTTTGGGAAATTCTGTAAATTGTGCAAGCTTGCTTAAACTGTATACTT
The DNA here is from genome assembly GCA_030248195.1 of Trissonchulus latispiculum. Classification (NCBI taxonomy): domain Eukaryota; kingdom Metazoa; phylum Nematoda; class Enoplea; order Enoplida; family Ironidae; genus Trissonchulus; species Trissonchulus latispiculum. The sequence continues at coordinate 111,740 of JASAND010026561.1, forward strand.
AATCAGTGCATTGAGTACCTGATCAATGTTTAAATACTCAACCAATGCTATGATTTGTTGATTATGTGTGGGGGTTGAAGGTTGTACATAGTGGATTCGAATTCCGATTACAAAGCTGAATTTCACTGAAGCACCTGTGACTCAGTCGGTTAAAGCGTCTGCGCGTTAATCCAGGAGACCGCGCGTTCGAGTAACGAAAAGTGCCCGCTTTAGGTACTTGGTGGTGTGCAACTTTCTTTCATTCTTTAATTGCAAGTTCTCTGTACTCGGGAAAGATTAAGCTAATCCAAACTCGTTTAACTCGCTCGCTACTACGAAAGGCCGTTAGAAGTGTTCTTGTGAAATATCCAATGGCTCAATATTGATCAGTTGAATTGTTGCTATACATACTCCCTTACTTAAGCCATTTGCAAAATTACCGAAAGTTGAGAACTATTCATTGAATTTCAACAAAGTTCTAATGGTTTCTGCTTATTATGTAATCAGTGACAGGTCGATCAAAGCATTATGCACTTTTCAGCCGTTTCTATGCAACTCATTTTCTGATGCTTATGTTTTGTGCTTCCTTTGTTTCAGGTCAAGACTTGGTTCCAGAATCGTCGAATGAAGCACAAAAAGCTTCGACTCACGACTCCGGTGACCCCATTACTCCGGTCTTCGTGGATCCCTCCTCAAACTAAATCCTTTGGAAAATTAATACTTAACTTTCAGCTTTAACCAAAGACGCACACAGTGTTAAGAACATTGTTTATCAGCATTGCCGCTCTTGTATATAATTGGTGTGCCTGTTTACCCTTGACGTTCAAATGTTTTTTTGCAAAAAAACATATTAGAATTGACTAGTTTGTCTGAGTTAGTGTCTCACTGAAAAATCCAAAAATTAAAGGTAATACAAATCGAATAATAGTATATTGGATATTTTGTTGTTTTATTTCTGTTTTGTAATTTATTTCTTGTAAGATATTACTTTGTAAATATATGTAAACTGCTGTACAAGTTTGTATTTATGAAGAATTCTATTGTTGTCAACCGATTTTGTTTAAATATTGATAGTATTACTGCCAAAATGAACATTCATGTGTTTATTTGTTATAGGATTCATTCACAATTCTATGGGAGTCCTTCCTTTGCAATTGTCTTGCCAGTTGGCAATGCTAGAAAATTTAAAATTAAATTCAAGAAAATTTTAATTTGGGTTTTCTAAACCTTTCTCCTTTGGCATTTTATTTATAAACGCTTAAGTTAAAGGAAGTCAGGCAGCAGTCATCATTTGAGGTGACACTTCTGGCTCTACGGCTGAGAATTCGGGGATGAGCACCGGCACCCCTTGTCCTGTGTCCGCGTCACACTTCGTCTGAAGCAGGGATGGATATATTCTCCTGAGTTCAAATTTGCTCTTACCCGTTACCTTTACACCAAAGGCAATTGCAATCAAATGTCGCAAGCTTCTTCTCAGATGTTAGCACTAGAAGTTTTCAGTCTGCATCTAAGATGCTGTTAGCGCAGTGCGTGAAAATATTTAGAATTGTATATAAATCAGCAAGTAGTGAATAGTGAAATTTCGCCTTTCTTATTGAGTAAATGGAAATGAAATTCTTAAATTAACCTATTTATTTTTACATTCTCGGGTGGAACAAGATTCCTGACACCGCAGATAGGTCAAACTACAGAATTGTGATAATTGTAAAAAACTTTATGTCTTGTAGTTATTCTGTACCCCGGTGTGATTCATATGTTTTGTTAGAATGCATATGGTTCCATGGGGCAAATATGTTTACCACAGTGAATGGCTTACCCGAAGTTTTCTTCGCCGTGTATCCGAGGGAATGATTTTCTTTTCAATAACTTCCTTTCGTATCTTTTTCAAAATTCCAAATTCTAAAATTTCAGCAGAACCACAAAATTCTGTCCGTCTAAATGTTATTCCACCTTTCTCAACAAAAAACCGTACGTACGTTTTAAAATTGCGGTGCTGCTTGTCATGAAGAATGAACTGTTTTCACTGTTATTTGTGATGTGAATTTATTCAGTGCTAAACTGTAAACTAAAATACCTAATTAAATGAATATACTAATAGTACAATTAATAACTTAATATTAATCTAATATGATATAAAATATATAAGGACTCGTGGCAACTGACAAATTTGCACCAGGCGGTCTTTAATTTCTTGAGTCTAGAATTTAGCACCGCCTATTTTAAAACTGATCTTTTGAATTCAAAAAGAGTCATTTCAAGTCTGTTTTTCTCTTGCAATTCAAATTCTCAAAAATCTTTCTGACTTGAGAACCACTCATTATTTCTTGTAGTACAAATTTGTAACACTGAATCTTTTTGATTTGAGATGCACTTTTTATTCCATCTACCATAGGTCTTATCTCTTATCATTAGCCTTAGGATTAGTTATCACCGTTAATAACTCTTATCCTGTTGATTTAACATAGAGTTTCTATTATGCTGGGGAAGAGAGAAAATTAGATACATCCTTCCCCCACTCTTTTAGATATCACTAAAACTCCCTGTTTCCCCTGATTTGTCCAGGCTAAAGCGGAAGAATGCTAATTCGCTTCGAAATGAGCCTGAGAAATGCTGAAAGCGCGACAGAAATAGAGAAAGAGGTTTCTGTAATTCAATTTGTCCCTAATTGTGGCATCTTTAGAACACTTCATTTGGACTAATAGGTATACATTCTGCGGGTCCCTGGGCGTATTATTACCGCGAAATTGTGGTGCTCCCTGGCTAGGGGCATGGAATGATTGAATTTTGCGCAAAGAGGGCCCCTTTTAGGGGTTTTTCTGAAAGGAGCAAACTGATGCAATTAGTCAAATGCTTTTCAGGTTTGCTTAACTCTAAGACTTGACTTAATTTCTCAGTCAATCACATCTAAATGCATGCAACAGGACTTCTATTATTTAGAAGAGGCTTGAGGCGAAAATGTGCCTTGAAATTATGAACGGGGACGGACAACGTAAGCAGTGGAAGTAGGCAAGTTTGCAGTTATGACAAACGATTTAAGCTACTGGCACTTTTAGTTCAAAATGCCCGATCTAGTCATATCTGCGACGGATTGGCTTAGTTTACCGTGTTTTTGGAAAAAATTTCTTGAAATAACTAAACGTAGGCGAAGATGTGTATTTTTAACATCAACATTGATTTGCTCTAAAAGCGTGACGGGGGGTTCTCTCACCATTTCTGATTGAAACAAGGGTGCTTGCAACATTTTCGTTAGTATCTGGTGAAATGAACCTCCTTCACCCATTGCCCCCCGCACTTTTGAGCGCTGCTACTTTGACACTTGAAAGTCGTAATACAATAAGAACATTAGGGTTCTTGTCTCAATTACCCCTGGTTAAATTACAGAATCAGGGATGTTGTTCAGTTGTTCATGGAACTGTAACCACGAGTCGTATTCTGCTGGCAAAGCTGTCCCGGCCGCACATAACCCGAGAGGTTGGGGTGTTTAACCAATCGTTAACATTTGAATGAACAGATCAATAGAACATTATCCACCCAAAATTAAAAGCTGTCTAGAAACTGAAATCCAGGTTTTTCACATGTTTCGCTGGTATTGCAACGGCTACACTATGTCGTGGTTTGAAACACCGAACGATTAAAAAATTAACATTTTTCATACTTTTAAACATTTTTAGGGAGTAGTCTGGGCATTAGTTGCTTTCAGAATTCTTAACCTGAGCCTCGATTTGGCGAGGATTCGTTTGTACTCACTTTCCATTGATCTATCAAAAAACTAGATTTTTAAGAAACTAAGTCTCTGTAGGCCTAATAGGATGTCGGATTGGTCCTTTTGACAGACATACCATGAATGAAATAGCATAAGTTTAGAAAAACGGCAAAGCATCCCGAAAAGTAGGAGGATCCTCATTTCAACTATACTCTTATTTTTTCTATACAAACATTATATATTTCGCCGTCCCTCTACACACACTGTCATAAGGTTTCAATTATTACGTAAATACGTGGAGATACTCCATTTCTAGACATAAATTTTGCCAGAAGCGCAACTATTACTTCAGTTATACTTGGCTACTGTCGGAAATAGACAGTCAAGCTTTCATTCTTGGATTGACTATCAACTTGTGCGGCCCAGGACTGATAAATGTGGAAAAATAAACTCCTTCCAGAAACGCTAGATCAGCATTTTCTGGAGCAACTTCAATTCTGAATGCCTGCAGGATTGCCGTGAACATCTGATGGATTTCGCCACCTTGAACTGGAAACACAGGACCATACTGCTTGCACAGATCGTTTATGTTTTGTACCAGCGGTTGTTTACTAAACAGCAGTGGTAAATAGCCAAAAAATGGCAAAGATATTGGGCCTGGAGATTCACTAAGGCGTTGGACGTATCTGACTGCTGCCCAAGTGATTACAAAAGTTATGGCTAAATAGATTCCATATTGAGATTGAGAGAAATGCAGTCAACATCGCTAATACCTAAAATTAAACAAATATTAAGGCGAACACGTACATGATTCGAGGTTTGCTCAAACCTTTCCAGTCAAGCAGCTAAGTATCACAATGCTGGCTGCTGGCTCAAGAAAGGTTAACTTACTGACACAGCCAAACTTAGTCCTTAATTTGGTCGTGCATGTTGGATAGACATTCAGAGAAAGACAAAGGCTAAGCTCAGTGCAAGTGTATGTATAGGTTGTAGGGAGATGGCCAAATTACAAATGTCTCAACGTGTGCCTAAATCCCTGTTTGTTCGAAGTTTTGCTGTCTGCCTAGATCACTATTTTGTTGTCACATGCAATATCTTCATCACATGCATATGCCACATCAGAATTACCCCCGTAGACTACCGGCACATATTCCAGGTATTCCCCCTTGTGTTTAACAACGAGTTCAATTTCAAAACTAACTCTTCCTAAAAA